>LJIJ01001183.1:0-54068 GCA_001718145.1 Orchesella cincta
CAACTGTCTGTCGCGAAACAAATTGATGGCAGTCCCCAACACATAACATTCATGCTATTCATCTCTCCAAGAGAAACAAGCTTCCGATTTCAACTCGTTATAAGCCATGAGACGCTTTTCTACAAGGGAAATTACTGCCACATGGAAAAGCTTTGGGTATTGAGAGCCAATTTCCTCACCTTGAGACCAATCCACTCCAGCACAGCGTCTCATACAACTTTCGCTGCATTATTCAAATTTCAGATTTGTTCCGCTTGCTATGTAAACTAGAAAAATGACGATAGTAGCCAGAACTTGGGTTCACGTTAAAACGCATCCTTGTGTTGTTTCAGTTTTGTCTCTACTTTCACACTCAACTACTACAAGACTCAGGCGTGAATAAGTTAACCATGACATTGTAAGGAAAAAAACCGTTGTCTCTCGTGCAATTTTCTCGTCGTTGTTTCTCCATTTTTCACAATCGTCTACTTCGGCATCAGTCGATTGACTGTAGAAAACGCATTACTTCTACGTTCACCTTTAACATACAACTTAAGTTACAATAGGTTCAACAGTTACTTTAACTTACAACCAAGCCTTTTTTATAAAAAAAAAAGTAGGAAACCAGTTGTTTTATTTGTCAGCAGTACTAATAGTTTGACTGATAGTTACCATCTTTGTATTTTTTAAACATTTGCTTAATCTGCTCAAATTGGTGTAAGAAAAATTCAATGCAATAGTGACAGCAATCATTTGCAAAACTATGGACCTATTTTTCACCGTATCATCGAACAGAAAGTATTCAGCATTCAATGCTTTCGAGGCACCTCGATACTAAACCAATAGCACCTTATATACGTTTTACGGCTTTATAATGAATACTCCCATGGAATCAAAATCTTTGTCTAGTCTATTTGTATATTCCATTTGGTTATATTATTCTGGTCTCGTTCCCTACGCACTATAAGGGAACCTATTATTATCGAAAAGAAGTTATTCCCTCAAAAGCTGGAACTTAACTGTGTATTACAAAGGGTAGTAGAATATAATAGAAGTGAGCCTATAGAACCGAAGATATTAGCATTTTCAAACTCTGTGGTTAACACTTAACACAATCAAAAACTTTTTTATGTGAGCGATACTTGGGAATAGGAAATAAACTCAACAAATCGGGATGTAGGGATGTACCTTCAAGTACCAGTTAAACCTAAGTATGTGATTTGAAAATATTTAATAGTGACCTTGATTTGATCATGTATGAGTTTTAATAGCTTTGTATCACAGCTTACGTTTACGTTGACCTTTGACCAGGTTCCCTAGGACAAATTCTTATTATTTAATGAATCAAACTTGCCTTGGTAGGTCTGTTAAGCCGATTCGGCCCATATCGAAAAATGACCTCCGTGTTGACCTAAGCTATCGATTGGTGAAATCAGAATTTAAAAAATTAAAAGGATCGAAAGTCAGCGTAACCGCCGACAGACAGACATATTAAGTCTTCATATTGTGTACCTAAAGCTACACGTAATAAAACCATCATACAATGCAAAAAGTAGGCTAAAATTGGTGAGTGATATTGTATGGTTACTTGTTATTTATAACAGCATGAATTCAGCTACACAAATCTTTCCAATTGACAAAATACGGATTTCGAACGGTGCTCCTGAGCGAGTTTCACAATAGCTAAACTTGTACTTTCACTCCTACATGACGTTTGGTTTGGAAAACAAGGTGTGTGGTGACATAATATTGTCGAGTCAAGGAGCACATTTACTTCGTCTCATGTTTGAGGTGGAATGCGGTTGTAGTTATATTTGCCGTAAATATTATTTCTGCCACGTGGGTATACATACACACCTAAAACAGTAGCAAAAGTATACATCTAATCCAATGTATGTGCTTAAGACTAGGTTTTTGTTCTTGTTACGTGAATGTCCTCCCATCTCCCTTACTTTCACACCGTTTCCTTTCATTTTCCGTTTTCGTAGGTACTCTTCTTTCCAACCCCTCTCTCATATTCGTTCTGTTTGTAAAGGCAACAAAGGAGGAATACTTCTGTTTCATGAAAGAAGGAATTAGCATAAAGAATGGGGATCTTTGAGAGTTCAGTTTGCTTTTGATCGCATGCGAATTGAACATACAAGTATGACATTATCATTGTTTGATGAGGTTATACTGTAGCCATTATTGTCTGTGTTACAACGTAATGTAAATGCCAGTGTAGAGCAGCTCTGTAAAAAAGGGATGTTTTGTGGAGGTGGTAATGATGGAACGATTGCTTCCTTTCCTTTCTAAACATTTACTCCATTTTTTTCTCCCGCTACTTCTTCTTTCTCCACACCATGGGTCTTAGAAGCTCAACACGTATGACGTAGAAAAAACTTAAGTAAACCAAGTTGTCTGACAACATTTAATCCTACTTTTCTCTCTCTCCGTCTCTCATTCTCTGATCAAAATACGACATGGTCGACATCATGTCGAGTAAACTCAATTTCATAAGACCATTTACTTCCATTCCTTCCCTCCATCGTACCTCTTGTGGATCGGAGACTTATCGTTAGGTTGGGAAGGAAACCTGTGAAAGGAAACTCTTCCTTTCCTTAAAAAAAAGTTGTGTCAAGAAACCTTCGTACATAAAGCTTTGTGTGGTATTGGTATGAGTTATATATACCTACTCAGACAGAGTATATGTCCGTAGGTGGTTTCGTTACACTTACATCGAAACATAATGATAAAATGAAGCGGGTAGCAGAAAAAAAACTAATGTACATGGACAGTATGTCAATATTTTTTCCGGTCCTCTTATGTTAAGCAATTGTTGGTAATGGGAAACGACACAAATTTTATTTGAGCAAGGCTGTACGATTTTGTGTTTCTTCCTTTGCATTATACGCATGTATGTGTTATGCCTGTGTTTTATGCACTTTCTTCATAAGTCAAATGAATCTAAGAGGAAAAGTTTCGCGAAATGTGCTGTCTGCTTAACCAAACGTCCTCTAAAAATTTAGTGCAATGTTTTTCTCCACAATGCAGGCTTTCTCCTTTAATGAAATAACCCTTAATGTCACGATGAGTATCGAAACATATTGTGACTTTCCATATTTTTATACTGCCGAAGCATTGGGAAGATCTGTCATTACTAATTGTATAGTGAAGTGGTTGTACGGTGTAACGAATTTTGTGGCAGGCTGTACCCTTTATTCCTTTACAGTTTTACGCATTTTAGCATAAGAATATGATAAACAGCTCATCATATTCTTACGCTAAAATACGTAAAACTGTAAAGGAATAAAGGGTGCAGTCTGCCACAAAATTCATTTATCGTAAACCCAGTGAATAGTTAGAATTAAGAAAATGACTAGCGGCTAAGTCTTCAAGTTGAAGTAGAGAAAGCTTAATGAGAAAATAAAATTATTAGTTAACATCGAGTATATGTAAATACATTCGACAGTAAAAAATTGTCAGGTTTTTTGATGCCAGCACCATTATTACTCATAATTTTGTTGTTGACAAACATTTACGAATGCGGAGAAAGGCAATAATTGATTCTGATATGGGCATTACCTGTGACGCTGATCTAATTATCTAATAATCATAATGATTCTTTATCAATTTGTCTTCAGTTATTGAAGTTCCAATTTTTAGTTAAGTTTTTACCAGAAAATCAATGAATACATAATACATTTACATTACTTTTGGATACAAACACAAATCAACGTTTTTTGTAGATCAGCAGTTTCAATTGTATGGCAAGATATTTTGAGTAGTAGTTATTGTGATATGGAAATTATTTTGGCAGCAGCTCCTGCCTTGTTGCCTATACTATTCATACATATACTTATAGTGTTTTAGCGTTGGATGAACAGTACTTTGTATTGAAATGGCAAGAGACGTAAATAAAGAATCTATCTATTCTAATCTAGATGACGTGATGTAGTGTATGTGTACATGTGTCATCAATAAGGATAAAATGGACTCCTTCTTGTCTTCTCTGTGTGTGTGTCGTTGAAAGATATATCGCTTTGAATAATAAGGAGGAGCACTAACCAGAAAGAATTTCAACATCTTTATTACCTTGGTATTTCATGAGGCTCTTCTTTTTCTGCCAGAAGGGGAGAATGGAGGACAAGAGGAGCAACATTGTAAAAATAATGATGACAACCTCTTAAATGTCAACGAGGCTAAGGGTAAGGGTAGACATAAAATGATATGGAAAAGCTGAAGCTAAAAGGGAAGGAAAGAGAAAAAGTTATCTTTGTAACAAATATGCCCGCATTATTGCTACTGCAGCGACCTGTACAGTTTGCTTTAGAAAATAACGTGGGGAGAATCTAAATCTGTGGACAAGTTATATTTTATGGGCTAAGACCTACAAACCAAGGTAAAATTACTTTTTCGTTGGTTATTGGTAGATGGATTATTCGACTAGAGGAATAGTAGTATGACAATATTAAGGGGAGAAGAAAGTCTTGAAATATAAATGAATGTGCAATAATTAAATAACTCGATAAAGTGTTCGTTTCTAGCCCACCACGAGGTGGCTGTGTGATAGTCCCCCAATTTTTGAATTAGCTGAGTTTCTCTGGTCAACATCATCGAGTTCCCGTTGGCTTAAAATAATTGCTTTGTGGCGGAATACATGCAAATATGTGGAAGTGAAAATGAACAATTTTGTCGTTGCCATTTAGCAAGGAAAAGAAAGTTTGAACACTTGAGCCGGTCGCAGTCAAATATTATAGTAAGGTGAAATGTGACTTTTTGTTTCAGTAATGTAGAACAAAAAAGATAACTTAGTTTATGGTCGATAAAGTTTCATTCTATTCTTTTCTGTTCCCGTTATGTTTCTGATAGTAGTTTTCTAGAAATGTTGAATCTGGATAATTATTGGTATTACTTTGTGACTAACCATTGAAATTTTGACGGTTGGGTTGAAGTGACCACACACCTGAAGTACCTTATATTCTTGGAGTCTATTCTTTTTTGCAGTTTCATTTTCTCAAATTTACAAACATATACATGCATACTTGAAGTATTAACATTTACATATTTTCCACACATTTTGCCGCAGCGAAGTAGATACTTTATTCATTTGTGCTCTAAATATTTATCGGGTATTAGGTCTACTTCGTTTGGAATAAACTCTTTTTATAATGCAAATGTTTTATTCATTTGATCAAAATATTTCTTTCATTGTGGTTAAGGTCTTATAACGTCATTAAAAAATGCATACGCCACAATTTTGTCAGCAGAAGAAAAGCGAATGTCATGGCCTATTGGAAATCGATGCAGAAATAATTTGTCAGTGTTGACAGATAATTATGTTAGTTAACAAATAAAATTGCTCTGTCAAAAATACTATACTGTGACACATGAGTAGGCATTCTAAGAAGACTGAAGCAAATCTCGCGTCGTTCTGTTTGCCACCGAATACGAAGGTGCGTTGCAAGGATTGTAGTTGTCGTTTGTGCTAAATTAAGAATGCGAATCGACCACAAGAGCCACGTGTACTGTAGAGGGAATCTCCCCAGCCAAAGCAGTACTCCGAAAGTAAATTTGCACCTATTAAAACCACAACGCTTGTCTATTTCTACAACTACGTGTCTTGTGTCCTTTAAAATGTTCTCAAGGTGAAAAGAATATTTTTATAGCCAAAATCTCATCATTATACTTTGTTAAATTGTTTACTTTATGCTTCGTCGAGTTGAATACTTCAATTTAGTTCCATATAATTACTTACAATAAAGCTGGTTGACAAGTTAAGAAAGTAGAAATGCTTTACTACTTTGCCAAACATGTTATATTGTAAAGTTGTAGTACAAAAGAAACGAAAGAAGAGAGCAGTATCAGAACTGCTCTGCAACAACAGTCAGGATTCAACGTGGAAATTCATGATCATTTTTTGATCAACCACATACTTAAGTACTCAGGGTACCTTATGCATTTTAATATTATTTTTGAAGCCTTATTAAGATTTAGCGAGTCGGATTTTAAGATTATTTTCTTTATTATGCTACATTGCTATTTGAAAATAGTTTTCATTCAAATGCCACTTTACATCAGTTTTCATTGGTTCAAGATATTCGTTAAAAATCACAATGCAGTGCTTTTAGTCTGCTGATAACAGAATTTGTCTATTCTTTTGAGCCAATTTGCACGTCGAGTCCTGACTGACTGCAGTTGTTGATCATTGGTAGTAACAGGAAAGAAACATGTTAATACAGGCACTACTTATTGCATACAAAATCGGCGAATAAAGCATGTATGTATTGGTTTTGATTAGGTCGTGTGTGTATTTATGTCTGCCTGCCTGTTCGTACTATTTTCACGCCGTTTGAAGCTTTAAATATCTTTATTGATCAGTACATTCATTAGTAGCTTTAATTAGTTTAAAAATTCACAAATTTACTTGACGAAACAAAGAAACGGTAACAGGGTTTTTGATAAAATATGGTGTATAATACACCAAAATGAAATTTACTGTAATGACAAAAATCATCATCACTAAAGATTTAACCTTTTCTGTTTAAAGGTCATAAGCTAAATTACACAGTACAACTTTATGGATTTAATCTACCGAAATGATGAGGAATTGAATGTTTAATTTATCAAGCACCTTGAAAGGTCGTAGCATCTCTTTCTGTTCTGTTGGCAGGTTTAGTATTAAAAATCATACATTTGTTATGCTACATAGTTTACTACATGGCCATGTTGATGATCATCAGCATCGCTATCGTCGTCGTTATTACTATCCTGAACCTTCTCTTAAAGAAAAAGTTGAGAGCAGAGCAAAACGCAGCCTACTCTTTATACCAATGTCTCATGAGATGAGAATGAAAAAGAGACAAGTTGTGCAATACTAGAAGAGTTGCGGAAAGAATGACATCCAAAAAAAATAAGCAGAGAAGGAGGAAAGGACGGAGAGACAAGTCAAGAGTTGTTGAAGCCAACAAAGACCTGTGCCAACACTAGCAACAAACCAAAGCTAAGGCAAATGTGCAAACTCTTGAGGGAAGACAAAAAAATCTTTTAATCCTATAGGCACACTATGTATATCCGTATTCATCGGTTTCTGGGTTCTTTCCTATTAAGAAAGGATGACACTATAATGCATGTGTACATGTGTATTACACACATGACATAATACATTATGTGTGTCACTCCAATTCAACTCAGGACGGGTTTATGTGTGAGTAGAGTTAAATGGTGAAAAATTGAGTCAACGAGTCAGTCAAGAGGATTGAATCTCATTTGAAGACGAAGAACAGGAAGAAGAAAGGCTATTTGAAGGCTTGTTACCATCGATTCCAACGATTCCATTTGCTTTTTCCTTTCATCTTCATTCCTTTCCTTTACCTCCCATCTCTCTTTCTGCCCTTTTTACTGCATTGTCCCCAGTTCAGCATTATTTTTCTATCTCAGTTAATCCTATCGCTTCTTTGTACATCTCCTTTTATTTTTGCTTGTACTTTCTTTCCTCTCCCGCAATTCGATAGATTCAATCAGTCCTGTCTCACACTTACTTCACGGAAAACAGAAGCGAAATTTTCTCCTTCCAGGAGAGAAAATAATGAATAAAGAAAAACCAGGATGAAGTTACCGTCACAGATGTAGTCTTTGCCACAGGAGTTACCACTTCAAGGAAAGTTTATCTGTACTAAATGCCCTATAGAATGACCCATCTTCCCAAAACCGTTCCGTTGTTTCAACGTTACAACGGAATAATCCTCGCCCTGTTATCTCTTGGCAGTTCCTTATCACATGCCATGCTTTATTGATGGAAGCTAAATTGACCTCGACCTTTGACCAACTTTACTCATTTGCGAACGCATCCAAGCTATTGACAGTCAAAATAAGGAAGTTTGAATATATGCCTGTGCACTTCTCGTAACATAATAAGAATCCCTACAATTGATCAGCTCATGTGGATAATTCCTTGCGAAACCTACAGTACGCTCTTCACACCCTTGCGTTCTGCTTTGAGCTTCTGACTACTTTATTTTTCCCTTTTTCCATAGGTTTTTGTTCTCATCATCACTATTATTGGCTTAGCCTCTCCACTCAATGTAGCAATTAGTGGATGAGCTCAGCAGAACACTCTCCATGTTTTATAAGCTGGAATATCCTGCTGAGATACACGAGTCAGCTCTCCTCAATGTGCCGGTTCTACTATCCAATCAAAGCTGTCACGCTCCAAAGTAGAACGAAACGATATAAATATGAAGGTAAACAAAGTTTAAGTTTGGATGAGAAATTTTGTTTTCAACTCGTTTGCAAATATTATGCAAGGTGCATAATGTACACGTAACTGGCAACATTTGTTTTGTGCCCAGTTGTAATAAAGTTATGGTACGGTTGTTCGCCTTCCCCAAAAAAGCTTGACTCCTCTTTCCTTTGGTTAAGGAAGGACGAGTTGTGCTGAGCACCAAAGAGCACTTTCGCATAAAAGTTTTAACTAGCAGAAGAAAAGTTTTGGCTCAGTCCCTAAGTGAAAATATATGCATTCTTAGAATGGTTACTATTCGAAAGCATATCTGCCCTGCCGAGTAAAAAGATATTGGGAGATTAACAAGTAGTAGGCGCTCTTTTTAGTTTTTTCTCTTGCGTCTAATTTAAAAGGAAAATAGTAAAAGGCTGTTGGGTTGAGGGATAACGTAAACATTGAAGTTTAAAAGAATGTCAACTATTCCCCCGCAACATTGTAGACTAAGCCGAATTTCACTGCAATTGTAGGACCTGTAGATGAATATTAAATACACCGGTCGATCCGAGCATGCAAGGTAAAATGACTACCACTTGAGACTGAGAAACACCAAGAATTGTAAACATTAAATCAAACCCAGATTTTAAACATGGAAGTAGTATCGATGATATTTCTAAAAATGTATAATTCTTTTACACCCACTGATGTACTTAGGTTAGGTGGAAGTAATCAACTACGCGGCTTACTTCAAATATTGGCAGAGGAGACATTTATTAGTCAGTTCACTGATATTAATTCCAAAACGCTTGATAAAATAAATATAATTATCCAAGGGAATTGTAAACCTCATCTCAAAAAATCTTATTCCTGAAATCGAGAGCAGTACAGTATTAGCACTAGTGGTCATAACGCCACATGAATGTGTTTCGTACGTTTTCAGTATGAATAAAATTGTAATAACGGGATAAAAAGCCCACATGAAAAAGGCACATAGGCAAAGCTGCCCATTTTGTAAAGTAGGAAAAGAAACGAGCATACACTTCCTTAGATAAAATGACCGTTTCCTGGTAAGGTTAGACTGCTAGAAGTGCAGGTCGTTGGTGCCGAAGGGATACGGGTTTGGAAACCATACAGTCTTATAAAATTCCTTCTGAGTACAGGTAGATTTCATTGACCAACAGTCAAATACGCAAGTGTGGCCTTGTGTATCAAGACTCTGTGAGAGTCAAGAACTAAATTGGGCTGATACATATGAGAGCTTGCTTCAAATGTGTTTTCTGCATTTCAACGAATACATTAGGGAAAAAATATTCACTGATGCTAGGACTCGTTTTCCCCTGGATTTCTCCTTTTCGTCAATGTGTAGGCGAACATTCTTAGGTACGTCAGTTGCAAAATGGTAAGGCCCATTTTGTATTCATTATGCAACGAAAATACTACTGTTTCTTTTCGTAGTGAATCATGTAACAAGGGCAATAGCATGCCTTGACTTTAATAACGTTAATTTTCATTCATTCTAATTCATTCACGAATATTCTGCTCATTATAATCATTTTCCTGGTCCACTCCCACTCATTCACTCAAACATGAAATTCAACGAGACGTGGGTAAGCATAATGTATGTACGTCGTAATAAACGTAGTAGTAGTAGTAAGCACGTATTTAAATTGCAAACTTTTCCTTCTCTTCCCTAAATCAACAGAGAACTTGCAATCCCATTGTGCAAGAATACTGAACAACATTTATCAAACATTAAACAGCCAAAAGACAAATACGTTGTTGAGGACATACACACGGTTTGCAATCTCCCATTTACGTCATTCATTGTCATCAGTAACCGAGAAATTGTGAGTTTTTTTGGGGTATTTTGGAATTGAAAAAAAAATTCAAAGGATATTTTAGAGCACATATTTGTACACGAAAAAATATACATAGTTTAGGCGTGCTGTGGAGGCGGTTGGGTTTAGGTTGGTTAGTTGACGCAGTTCTATAAAAGGTTCGTGACAGGTAGTAAAGTGCAAGTTAATTACTCCGGACCGGGGTATACATTTTTTCTACTTTCTCCACTATGCTCAATACCTTTGTGAATAAGAGTGTGTGAGAGGTCAGAATAACAACCTTGGTTTTTTCGGTGTTAAGCCACCTTAACAAGTCACAATCTCGACAATATTATGAAAAATTATCAAGTTGGTATAAACAATTGCTTTCGAGCCAAAATTGACAACTACATTTTAGCGGCCTATTAAATGAACCTGATAAGATTTTATATAACAATGGTGAGTTACAAACTAAAGAATCAGACACGTAAATCGGCAAGCTCTATCTTTGTTTACATGATATGGAGATGAAATTGGATATGCAGATCGAGTTACGCAGTGGATCCATTTTTACACACGGTTTTCCCTTACTATTTATTGTTGTATCTATCTGTTATTCCTCTCTTCCATTTAGCTGCTATTCTCATTGTTAGCAGTCAAAACTTGTCGAAATATCAAGTCGATTCTATCATATTACCTCATTCTTCAAGAATGCTAGTGGTAATTGTCGTTGGTGTATTATTATAATTTTTGTCAAAGTTGACAATGTTTTGAGTTGTCAAAGTGGTCATGGGTTGCTTTTCATTCTAGATCAACATCAGCATCAACATGCTTTCATTTCATTCTCCTCGTCTTGTTTGCGTATACAATACAATACACACCACCAGAACAAGACCGCTACCACCATGCATGTATGGTTTCGTTTTTCTTTACCAGGAACATAATAGTTCCAAATAATATTTTTCTCAACCTTTACTCATTTCTCAGGTAATACAATATCAGTTTACTGGCTGTCGCATTTCGGCATACGTTCCAACTTACGATTAGCGTAGACTACAGAGTTTTTTCTTTAGTATTCAGACATGCATGCATTTCCAGCTAGCCTATAGGACATATATATGAAAGTGCGCATACCTATCCATCGCCTTCTCTGGTCACGAAGCCCCAAGTCAGTGCAGAGAAGTCAAAGTACCACACGAAAACAGCATTACTATTTATATGGATGACTTTTTCAGACATTACTAATGTTGAATGTCGAACCAGGCTCAGACTTCGTGTGGGTGTGAATTGAATGGGAGAATAAAAACGTGAAAGGAAAGTCGAGTGTGCATATGTTGTTTCTCCTTCAGTCACTCCATTTCTTATATTTGTAAATTGTTTCCCTGATTTTTTACTCCGTTCTGAATATATTTTTGTCCAAATAACGACTAAAAATATGTGTTGGAAGAGAGCTGCCGTAAAATGTACAAAACTAACATTCGTCGTAAGTATACAACGAATGTCAAAGTTTAGATGGAGAAAGTTAGAATTGTGCCCATGTCAATTACTACATACAACCATTCATGCAAGAGCAATTGAAGTATGAATTAACACGCAATAAACTTGACATTCACATCGAATGACTTGAATCGTCTAAATCACTTTTCAGCCGAGGGTAAGCAAGTATTTTAGCAGTCGACGTCATCATTAAATTCTTTAACCGATCCCTTTCCGTCCTAAAGGACAAAACATGTAATCCCCGATTTATACAAAAAAAACCGCTTGTTGGAAAGTCCCACAGTGCGAATTAAATCCTAAAAGGTGTAACTTGATAGAGAGCAGAGACTGGTTGAGAGGATGCTCAAGATTTTGTATCCTCTCAGAATACTTGGAAAAGTTAGAAATTAGAAGAGGTTTCTGTTGTTGTTTTTACTTTCACCATGTAGCAACATTCCGGAATAGTTATTTTCATTTGGATGATGATGATGATACCGACATGGTGTGGGCTGCACCACAAGCAAGTGAAAACGTGCAAAACATGAAAAGTGTGACATGTCATATTGGCCTTCTTCATCGCAGTGGTTTATATTACCTATTATGACGCTCTTCCAACGTTCCAATCACTTTCATGAACAAAAAGCTCATGCTGCTATGCAGTAAGTTCATTTTTCCTTAACACCGTCGCATTTTCAACGTTTCTACGCTAAGCGTTGAACTAAAACGTCACATAATGTACCTGTTACTACACATTCTATTATGAGTTTGGTGTAAAAAAATCATCGGTTTAAGTGGTTTTCTCTTTCTTTTTTTTCAAGAGTAAAAGTATTATCTTTTCTCTCCTCCTCTTTAGCAATCTCCAAACCTTTAGGTTGAAGTTTTATTATTACCTTACAACATCAAATGTGCATGGTTATGGTTCATAAGGACTAAGAAGGACGCTAACTTACTCTGCTCACATAGTACATGACATAGCATAATATAACGCAATTATTATTATACATCCACTTTTTTATAGTCTAGTAGTAACTATATTTTTCCTGGCGATGAAGTACAAGGTTATAAAACAGAAAATGTCTGACCATTTATGGATTTTTTAAAAACAGAACCAGCTCAAGCTCACTCAAACCATTTCAGAAAAAGGAGGAATGGAAGGATATAATTAAGAATTTTTACGTTTTCCTCAATTAACTTACCAGAATGCTTTCTCAAAATGTCTGGTCCTTCTTCCTTCTATGGTAGCTTTTTTGTCATACAGTACAACCCATTGTTCATCATGTTCCTATTCTCCTTGACATTATTTTGTGTCGTAATATCCTTGAGATTTTTAACCAACTTTTCTGCACAAAATCACACTCACCTAACTATACAAAATGGATAACTGAGAACCTATATAACTACTTATGTGTACTATCACTTTTCACCATTTATGTTGCACCAATTAAAAAACTCTGAATGCACCTTAATTCGATGGTTGTATTGATGGAAAAGTACAGAATTATAATGTGTTTTGACTAGGTGTCCTTTGACAACATGGCTCGACTCGTTGGAATAATCCCATGGAGTATGTGTCAGCTTTCCCCGGAAACTGAAATGAGCTGGCTTAAGAAAGGACTACGTGTATTGAGAATTTATTGCTCATTTTCACTTTATTATTTCCTGCTTCAACTTCCAGTTTAGCTTTGAACAAAAGGATGATGAATTGGAGAACGGGTTGAAAAGTAATGTCGATTTGCTTTAATAATTTCCGTCTAAATTATTCCTCATTCATCAACACATCATCGCTGCTCAAGTAAGATGAAAATGTTGATGGTTTCACTTGACTTGATGACATAAATGTAGTTGACGGCTATGAAAACGAAGTAGTACTATTTGTTTCCGTGACATGATGTTAATAATGTCGTGAAGATTAACAAGACGACAAGCCTGAGTTTTGATTGCCTGTCTTTTCCTTGTCACACTAAATTACAGCAGACAGGGGAACTATATGTACATAATATACAGCTTGCATAATATTTCTCACCCACACAATTCATCCATATCCTTTTACCTTGTCGTATAGTATTCAAAGGAAAAGGGTAAGTGGAGTATTTAAGAAGGGTAGAAAGATTATGACACTTTTCACTTTTCTCTGATGTTCTTTGCTTTCAAGGTAACAAAATGTCAATCTATTTGTCACGTTTACAAGCGGAATAGCATAACATATACGCAAGCACACAAATGCAGTTGTTCAAAGTTTCTAAAAATAGAGGCTGCAAAGTTCCAAAAGACAGTTTTGTTCCTATGCTGTATAAAGACAAGGGAGAAAAAAAATTATCTCGTTCTTCTACAGATAAAACAGAAGTTAACTGAAAATATGAATGCTTCGGCGTACCCACTGATTTCAATTTGTTCCTGTTTTACTTTGTTGATTCAACTCCAAAGATAATGTTTAGTCAGTGAGTGTATTTTTTCAACAAGGAAATTTTGAGTGTTGATTTAATTTGAGTTTTTCTGATCTTTCCTTCTCTTCCACCTTTTTCAATTTGCTTCAAGCAAACTGTAGAAATTGATTAGCTGGCTGACGAAGCCTCAGAAAATTCTTTTCTCCGTGGTTTTTTTCTGACTTGAGACAAAAAATAGAGCTGAGATTTGATGACGAGAGGAAAAAGTTGTTGGATCCACCTAGCTCAAGTTCCACGAGAACACTGATAAATTACACGGGGGAAAGTCTATATATACCGGTAACGGGACGCATGTGCTTCGTATATTATATGTATGGGACCAGCTTTTTTTTTGCTCCGAGTGAACAAACGAACTCATACACACACATATAAAACTGTGTTCAGCTGCCTTGATAGAATCGTAGTGTGGAAGTCGGGTATGGTTAGATATAAGAGAAAATAAGAAGACTGGAAGCCTTTGCTGCGGCCTTTTTGGCCAACAGCTCAACTTACTTGCTCGCTGATTCTGTACTTTTCTCCCATTAGCCAAAGCTATGCTAAAAGCTGAAATTGAGGCGACCTCTCTCTCTCTACAAGACATTCATATACAAACTACCACAGCCACAGGACAAGAATGTGTAGGTTACTACTCACTGAATGAAAATTGTTAGACAGAGGTTTTCTCAACTCTTGGTTTTTCTTAAATTCATTTCAAGCTAGCCACTTTTTGTTGGGAAGTACATGCATATAATATGCTTGTTAAAGCCAAAGAAAAAATCAACAATATTTGAATTTTGTGTGCTTACCTGTACTATACCTCAGGTTGTCATCTACCACTCTTGCAGGAATGATCTGACATGGTTAAGATGGATTTGGCTAATGGGAGAAATGTGTGTAGATCTTAATCGTAAATGAATGCATGTAAACGGATTTCACTCCATGGCCACTGGTTCAATCGTTTAGTATATTTTTAGTTTTATAGAAGTTTACACACAAAGTTGACATAAGTGCTATTTTTTCAAATTTCTCGATGTTATGAAATTTCTTTCATTTATTCATTTATTAAAACTGAAATCTACGATGTGGTATAAATGTTAAAATATAGTCAGTGTCCGATGTTTTATGGACTTGGCTATAGTGGAATAAAGGTAGTCATCTTCAGATGTATGAACGTAACCCTTTGTATGCGACTTAAATACTTACGCTATGCATGAATGTTTGATAGGAAAATATAAGAAAGTGTAGTCTGCTGACAAATTAAATGCGTTGGGCAGGAGTTCAAAGTCAATTTAAAGCCGGAACTTGAAGTGGAGACTGATGATGATTCTTGATGACTCCCACCACATCATTGAAACTGAATGGCTGAACCTTTTAATACTCAACATTCTTTCTTGATAATTATAACCTTGGTTGAATGCAAAACTGGGCAGAACTGCGTATAAAATTTCCCTCTTGATTCTAGGATTCAAATCTTGACAGTTGATCGGGGAAATAATATTTTGTTTGTGAGTATGGACTAATTGAGTTTGACCAATTATCAAAGTACGAACACCTATCCAAGTGATATTGATTTTAATCTATCATGTGTAACGAAACAACAACTGTATGATTAATCTGTAACAAACCACTAACACTGAAGTAAGAGCTAGGAAAGTAAAGTCAGAATTGGGGTAAATTGAAAACCGATAGTTAGTCCGCAGCGTGAACTGTTGAACTGCTGAGTGAGTAAAAGGAGGGAGCTCTTTTGAGCGGATGCTTATAGTCGAAAAATGTATACATTCCAAAATGAATACGAAGCTGATAGTCACCTCTTATGGACTACGGAACTGAAAACGGAGTAAATCCACACAAACCGCATTAACACATTACTGAAACACAATATTAGACTAAGAAGATTTGGTAAGGAAATCAATCATAACCATGATTGGGAAATTACAACTAATTCCAGGTTGCAGTATAGACAGGAAAAAGATTCACACGAAACCACAGTCGATGCCATTATGAATGATCAAGAAGTAGGGAGAAGTGCACTGCACGAGTTTCTCAGTCGTTTTTATGTAGTAAACAGCATCTTCAAAGAGGAATGCGTGATAAGATAGAATAAGCGATTTTTTCTTTTGAAACTTCATTACTTACTACGACCTGCTGCAATGGCAATGACATGGCTGCTTTCTCCAATATTATACCTTCATCAAATAATTTATTCTCCTTACAACAGGCTCTGCCATTCCATTAGATTACTCGCTGTATTCATGGTTATGTTTTTATTATGGAACATTTTTTCAATAGGAAAATCTAGTCACGGGGATCACAACGGATGCTGGTTTCCGGACAATGACATATTTTATTTCTTCCCGAAAAAGCTTTTTTAAACTTTAATCCTTTCATATTGCAACCGTCATTGGCTTTGTCACATATGCATCCAAGAATAACAAAAACCAATTCAACACTTCAAGCTCTCGTATTTTCCACTTAATCCGGATCCCGTTACTTGAAAATCATTTCTTTTTGAAAGATTTGAAAAGATTCGTATTCCATCCGTTTCTGACTTTAGCTCCACGTAAATTCTTGATGAAATATTAATAAGGATATAAAAAAGCGAAAAGGTAGTAGAGTAGAATGACGGTACCTAAGGCAAGCGTGTGAGCTTTCTAAATTTTTAATGGGTTTTATACATCTGAGGCTGACTATGTGTCAGCTTTTTTTGCTTTTAAATAGATACGTACATACGGAGTAGAATAAGATGATTGTACTTATCAGCGTACATCCAAGAAAAGTTTATACTGATTTCGTTGTCGGTGTCTGTCCGTCTGGTGGCACATAATAAATTACGTTACACAATTCAAGATTTAAAAAAGTAGTTTCTTTAATCTACATCTTAATTCAAAGGCTTGAAGGAGCTTGCAGGAACAAAACTGGGTTGGTCTAACAGGCCAAGGCGAATTAATTGCGCAACTGTTAACTACATGTATCATACGCTGTATCAAATTAAGTTATTGTTGAGATTAGTTCATGCATATTATTTCTATTGGTCTTGCACTTATGACCATACGAACGTTTGAAGGTTAATAGTTCTTAAACTTTAATTTAGAAACGTTTGAATCTGGCTTTTATTCAACTTATGTGGCCTCAATTTTAACTTTTTGCATATAAGGTCCCAGCATGATTTCTATCGTACATTCCTATGCTTTTCACGCAAAAAACGCTGTACAATATAAATCATATTTGCGCATCGTACTAAGCAGGTCATAGGTCAAATTTTATTGAATGCTCTTCCTATAGTCAGGGTTAACTGGAATTAAAATTTACAACGTTGTAATGTTTAAAATTCACACCAGCTTAGCTTTCTTTGAATGTAATTAGTTATCTTAGTTACAATTGGTAAAAGAGTTCAAAGGTTATGACAACGACAATGCATTAAAAGCCTGCGGCAATCGTGATTCAAGCCATTACGGTAATTAGGTAAAATTTTCCACTCAGCTACGTTCCTGACCCTGCTTTACACAGGTTTTAGTTTGTCGCACTCCGCTCTCATCATAACATTTTTTATTAGGAAATAAATACAAAAACAAAAAAAATCTATACGGTAGCGTTAAAAACATCTGCAAAGGAACACCGCAGTCTACTTTCATGAGTTGTGGAACATCCTCATCATCATCGTGATCGTCATGATCACATGTTTTTACTGCAAAACAGAGAGAAGATAGAAAATAGGAGCTGTGAACATTTGTCAGCGTTAAGCAAACACTTAATGCATTTTAGAGATGGAAAAGGGACGGGATGATGATGACAACGCTTGCTTTCTCCTCGGTTTCTCATCTCTTGAGTTGAGTAGACAATGACAACACGATGAAAATTTTATGCTGTGAAAGAAGGCGAGAGTACACGGCATTACATCTTGAGGAGAAAAACATGTAATATAAAGCACTCTTCTAGCTGACAATAATCTCCTGACTAAAATGTTGTTACCACGTTTCATCGCTTTTTTGTCTCAACGTCGCAAATTTGCTAACTCCCCATTGGCGTGAGGTAGCCTGGGATCTCAAATGGCGTGACTTTGTTTGAGCACAGGGGAATGGAGAATGGTGATGGGAAACCAGAATGGATCTGATTAGCAAGATTTTAAGAATCTGCAGCGACCTTCGGCATGGAAACTTTTTAGCCAGAATGAAAACGAGGAGTTCTTTTATGAAAGAATTTCAAACAGCCCTACTTTTCCCAAACTTTGTCTAATGGAGTTGCACAAAGTAGTGTTTGTTAATCCGAGTTGTTCATTGTAGAGTTGAACAAGGCAATCACTGTTCGCAGACTGCACACTATGGAGTTGCCCATTTTAATTATTTCTAATTGTTTATGATTATTATTTTTGTGACTTTATTGCAAACTCGCATGCATATAAAAGCAACATAATAGTCAATAATGACTACGACAACAACATCTGCACAAGAAAAGTTAAGGAAATAAAGGTCACATTTCATGCACAATATTTCATTAGACAATTTGAGTATAAAACCCATGTAAGAACCAGTTTTTCTAATAGGTATGCTGAAAGTCATGAAATTGTTGCTTTAGCTCAAATCTTGCGTATTTTCTATTGTTTTTCATACGGCTCATTATATATTTTTTGACAATGTTGACAAAACGTTCGCTTTACATAATCCTTAACCAATAATAGAGCAGACATTTTTCAATCATACTTCCATATTGGAATTTTTGTGGCTTTAATTTCTTTTGAACAAACTGCATCTAAGTGCAAGTAAATTTCAAAGCATGTTGTTTGAAATTGCTATTTGAGTGACAAAAAGGGCTAATATTAAACGAAATTAGTATATTTTAAATGCGTAAATTAACCGTAGAAATTGGAATGAGCACCATGTACATGAAAATAAGCGATTTGAGACCAATTTTTGCAGCATATATGTAGTATGTAACTATGCCGATTCAAATTTGATTTTATGCCATTTTGGACATGGACGCTTGTACTTCTTGCTTTTTCTTCTAATTTAACAAACAACATGGCGTCCTGGAAACTTTAACAGTTTTAAAAGTGACAGCCAGCCGATTTTCTTGCTTTACAAGTTCCCTTATTTGACTAACTACACAAACACGTTAGTGCACTATGTAAATACTCATATACTAGTATTACATAATTTTCCTTCAACACTATTATATGTATAGTTTACCCTTATATAATGAAAAGCCTAGTTTGTCAAATTTTACATATAAACTTGCAACAATGACTAATGCATTACTCAAACTTTTCTTGATCTAGCACAGCAAGACAATTGGTATGATTGTGGCACTTTATTACAATGTAGTCAAAGTATGCATTTTATGATGTGTTTGTACTACAAAACTACCATAATAGTGCTGTTTATGTGAAATTTTAGTTTTAAGACCCCTTAAGTAATTATTTTTACAGCGAGTTTTCCGGTATATTTTGGCTGTTTTAAGAGCATTTCAGAATGCATATTTGGGGTTTCCAGCACATAAATTTGACTTATAAAAATTGCAACTTTTTCTGAATTGACAGCTTCACAGTTAATCGGCATGTGCAGCATAAGACAATTAAGACTCGATGGTGCATCGACTCCGCTGACTATAATGTATAATGCATTACATGTTTTTAGAATTGCAATTCAATTTCATTATGACTTAATATTTAGGTTTGTTAGGTATGAATGATGACTGACATTTAAAAAATTTCGTCAATAACTTTACTCTTCATGCTTTCAAGTGTATGTTGACCCGGTTTTTTCCGCATCACATAAGTTCTCTTAAACTTAAATAAACAGGGTAAAAACATTAAACCGTCTGAAAAAGTTATCACACCCAGCTCGAGTGCATTTAATAAAAGTATCAAAACGTTTTTGGGGTATCCCGTTTATTTCAATACTAATAAACGTATTGCGTACAATTCAATGCAATTTAGTAATGCATGTATTTGGAGTATGGTTATAGCATAGCACAACTTCTAATGAAGACATTCAGCTGCAGGAAAACTATATGCCATTTTCTGCTGCATTCCTGGCCCCACTGCTTTATTAACTGAACCGAACCCTTCCAAGTTCCCAACATCAACGTTTCCCTTCCATCTTCTGTCTAAGTGAGCCAACTTTTCCACGGCTTTCCTTTCATACACACACATTATAGCATATTTAGTTTTGTATTGTATACCACAAACGTGTATATCCTCCCCTGTCAGTTTTCCTCTGTCTTTATAGGTTGATATACTCTTTTACTAAGCGATTCCCCGTGTTTGGTTTGAGTGTGTAGAAATACGACTTTCCTAGCTTTTTTTACAATCATTCGCCTAGGTTTACCCTTTTTAACATTTTAGTAGTTAGGGTGGATGGATTGTTATGCCATTGTTGACTGTTCTTTATTCTTCTTTTTTATTTCTATTTTCTTTATCAGATTATAGGTCGTAAAAAAGGGACATTTATTAAAATAAATGCTTATATGTCAAGGCAAATTTGAAACACTATTTGTTGTATTTTAATTATAATATTTTGTTTTCATGCACAAATTCCCGTTAAAAATTGGCATTAACCTATGACTCCAAAGGTTAATCCGCTGCTGGTACTCCAGATAACGGTCGCAAAGTTTCTGTCTGCATCATGTGCAAACACATTGTACTCTGGAGAACTTGTTTCCACTTGGAGGTCGCTAGTTAGCAAACTGTGGTACACACATGTATGTGTGTATGCAGAATGCAATTGATTTATCGATCCCTTTCCCATTCTGACCACCCCACACACCACTGCTTAGCCAACTTTGTGTGTATAAGCTGCTATATTGTAGGGTACCTGCTAGGGTGCTTTCCCTCAGGAAAGAGAATGTTGCTCCTTCTACATTTCAGTTTCGTACTTGGTACGGTTTGGCCCACGTATAAATTACACCAACTACATGCACACATCTGCAAGGTGTAATATTTTTATAAAAAATAAAAAGTAAAACAATTTGACTCTCATTTTTTCTAAAATTGAAACGTTTATATGTAACAGTACGAACAATCATTTGTAAAATAATACGACAGTATTCAGCAAAACAATATAGAAACATGTGAAGTTTTCAATAAACGTGTCTCCTGTCAAAGTGTGTGGGTGGGACGTGTCTCTACAATGTGAGGAACGGGCTCAAAAATATCTTTTTATACGTATGCTTTCACTTGTTTCTCATTCAATTTGAATTTGAATTTTGATTTGATTTCCAATATTCATTTGTGAATAAAAGAGAGGATCCAAAACGTTCCACTTTGTGAAACACAGCGACTTGAGTAGATCCATCCATCCATAGAGGTTGGTTCATTTAAACGAAACTAAAAACATTGAGACAACGAACGGCTTAAGCATGTTAAAATGAACAAGAGAAACTTTGTAAGGATTTGTAAATAATACACGAAACACGCATAAAATTAAGCAAAAAGGAATTATAAAAGGCCATTTACGCAAATACTAAGTGAGGAAGATTCGTCTTCAAATTGTATTATTGCTTCAAAATAAAAACCATCACAACGAGTGCCCTTCACCTTTGACGATAAAGAAAAAAAGCGACTTGAATCTACATTCATATTAGAATCAGGAGTAGAAAGGCAAACCCCGTCCTTCATGTTTATAATCACACTTTCTACTACCATCATCAACAACAAATATATACGATCATTTATAAGTGAGTCGAAGAAAAAATATAGACAATTCAAGAAGACTGAGTCAGACAATTTAATTCTACCTAAGAGCACAAGCAACGCATAACAAGAACTAACCTTTCATTCTCTTCCGGTATCATCATCAGCTTATCCTTTCTAAATACCCAAATCAAACAATACCTCGCATAAAAAGCCAAACCAACCTACAGTGGAGCCAACCATATAGCAAACTTAGCTAGCAGCATCACTTTCATCTGTCCAATGGATCCTGACCATACAAAACAACCCTCCAGATATCCGTCCAGTAATCAAAGGAGACATCATCGGCCAGTGACTACCGCAAATAATGCCGAAGGTTTCGTCACCATTGTATCCAAGTCACCCCCTTCACGTCGAGAGCTGAGTGCGAAGGGCAGCAATGTCGTTATCAATAATTTATTGGAGTCATCCAAAGGGTCACTAGATGAACGAAAAAGTGATGATCTTGTAACCACCTCCAACTTTATGAATAGCAGTAGTGGCGGTAGCACCAGTCATAGTCATATCCACACAGATGGGAGTAACAAGGGGCGGTTAGAAAGGCCGAGACAGAGGGAAGTTGGTAAAGTGAAACCGATCCGAATTATCCCACCTCAAAATCTGAATGAGGAGGAAGGAAAGGAAAAAGTTTTAGCTATTTTGAAATCATCCTCTGCCTGGGAAGGCTCTGTTGACAATCAGCGAGATGGAGATCATGAAGATGATGGTTTTGAGGTGCAACAAGAGGAGTTTAAAGAGAGTATGGAGACGCCGGAGAAAATGTTTATCAGCGCTTCTGAAATGGGACATAAAAAGTATTACTTGGACAGAGCTACTGCGGAGGAGGGAAAAGACCAAAAGCCAAAGGTATTGCTTCTCCAGGAGGGAGAAATTTCGAAGGAGGATGAACTTGGTAGTAACAAAGGAGAAAGTGAAAGAGGTGACGAGTCAATGAAAAAAGGGAAGGGAAAGCAGGAGGAAGACTTGGTGGGGAGTCAAAGCACAATGTCTATTTCATCGGAATCCCTCATCTTGAAACCCAGCTCAATGAATTTATTCAGCATGTCATCGTCTTCATCTTCTGAAAGAGTAAAGGTTATTGTTCGCTGCCGTCCAATGAGCAAAAAGGAACTGGGACAAGGACATGAGTGGTAATAATATATCTAAATTCTCTTCTTTAACCCCGTACTTTTGTTGTATTTTTAAGTTTCCCCTGTTTTAGCTATATGGCCAATTACATTTGGATTTGACAATCATTTATTGTTTTAGTGTGGTTACCGTGAACAGAGAAAGTGGTGAGATTGAGGTGAAACGACCGCAATCAACAACTTCAACGCATTCCCTGTATAACAACAGTGGAAACATTCCTGATGTCAAACTCTTTTCTTTTGATTCTGTTTATGACCAAAGGTATTTAACAAGGACACGTGCATCCTGGTGGTGTATAATTAGAAACTAAACACGTTACATTGTTTGTAGAATACCGCAAAAACAACTTTATGATGATGCATTCCGTCCTCTGGTTGACTCCGTCTTAGAAGGGTATAATGGAACAATTTTCGCATATGGCAAGTCAATATATTCCAGTAATCAATTGATGACAAATACAATTATAGAATTCATCATATGAATCTGTATATTATATGCTGTTTGCAGGCCAAACTGGGACAGGGAAAACTTATACGATGGAAGGTTTGTTTTAAACATTTGACTGATTTGTTTTTGAAAATCCAAATGATTTTGTAAGAATGCAACCTATACGAAATATTTTAAATTTTCAATCAGGAATTCGAGCAAATGACGAGGAGCACGGAGTGATACCAAATGCCTTCAAGCATGTTTTTAGTCATGTGGTGGGAAACCCAAACAGACAGTATTTAATCCGAGCCTCGTACCTTGAGATATACCAAGAGGAAATTCGAGATTTGCTCAGCAAAGACAGAAAGCAGCATCGTGAGTTGAAGGAGTCTCCGACTTCAGGCGTATACGTGAAAGACCTGTCAACATATCTTTGTAGTAACTTTAGCGAGATCAACGAGCTCATGACGCGAGGCAACAAAAATCGTGCAGTGGGAGCAACAAACATGAATGAGCACAGCTCCCGTTCTCATGCCATATTCCAAATCACCATCGAAGTATCCGAACAATGGCCCGACGGTCAGAATCATTTCAAGGTGGGCAAACTCAATTTGGTTGACTTGGCCGGGTCGGAACGACAAGGGAAAACTGGTGCTGTTGGGGAGAGACTGAAGGAAGCCACAAAAATCAATTTATCCTTATCTGCCTTGGGTAATGTGATTGCTGCGTTGGTGGATGGGAAAAGTACACACATTCCATATCGAGATTCCAAGCTCACTCGCCTCCTTCAGGACTCTCTTGGAGGGAACTCCCACACAATCATGGTAGCAACAGTAGGTCCGGCGAGTTTCAACTGGGAAGAGACCATCACCACACTTCGCTATGCAAGCCGAGCGAAAAAGATAAAGAACAAGCCCAAAGTCAATGAAGATCCAAAAGATGCAATGTTGAGACAATACCAAGAGGAAATTTCACGCTTACGGGTTGAACTAGATAGGAGGAAGGCAAAGCAAGCGGAAATGCTTCAAAGATCTCAACAAGAGTCGTCAACGGGAAGAAGTCACACCGGAAGGAGTCGTTCGAGTAGAGCTCACACGGCGTCCAGCACCGCATCAGATTCGAGCAGCAGTGCGAGTGACCAGTTGAGACAAATAGAGGAACAAAGACTTAAAGAGCTGGCGTCTCTGTTAGCCCCATACGGGGTTGACCCTAGTGCTGACCCTCAGGACATTATGAATCAGTTGGATGAGCGGCGGAAGGAGCTGCTCAATGACAGTCAGACGGTGAAAGAGGAGAGGGACAAGCTGCTGAAGCGACTGGATGAGACTCAAAGTCTGGTGAGAAATACGGCAGAAGAGTGTAAGAAGCTAGCAGAGAAAATTCAGTGGCTGGAGAGCAAAGTGTTGACAGGAGGCAAGAGCCTCGTTGATCACACAAATGAGCAGCAAAAGCTCATTCAAGCGAAACAACAAGAGCTTGCGGAACAGACAGAACGGTATGAAGATATGAGAAGGAAGCTGCAGGAAAACGAGCTGACAACCACGGAGCTGAGAAGTAATGCAGAGTCTCTAGAAGCTGAACTCCACACGAAGACAAAGAAACTCAAGAAGTTGAGCCAAAAACTGTATTTCACAAAGGAGGAAGTAGAATCGTTGAACGATGAGCATGTGAATACAATGAAGGAGCTGGAAAATGTTCTCCTGGAGCTTAAAAAGTATGCAAATATGGAATAAAACCTAAGATGCTTGCGTACTTATTGTGGGATGAGGTTGCAAATTGTATTGTTAACACAAACTTTCTTTTTCCAGGGAATTTTCTTTGAAGCGATTGATAATCGACAATTTTATTCCATACCCTTCCCGAAAAATGATTGAGGGAAGAATCGTGTGGGACAAGCAAATGGAAGAGTATAAGCTGGCGTCTCTCAATTCCAACTATGTTCTTGAGCGGCCACCAATCAACAGAATGACAAAAACGCCCTTGTTCAGTCTCTCTGAAACCGGAACTGTCCACATGGTGGATAATGTACATTATCTGGATGAGAACATTTTGCAGCTTCATCCGGAACTGCCGAAACGACGAACAAAGGACTACGTTCCTCCAAGCCGTGATCCGTACATAACCTCCCTTATCAAACGGGCAGTAGAGGATGCTGAAAAGGAAGCATTTATAGATTGTCGCAATCTCAGCAAAAAAAGGTAAAAACTACCCAAATAAAAATGAGCTAAAAATAGTAAACGGTTTTCATCATTTAAATTTCTTTTATATACAAGAACGAAAACGGCAAAGATCCCACAAAAGAATTTGGACTACTTTAAAATGGGAGACAACCTCGTTTGTCGTCGGGTCAAGTCAGCTAAACCTGTCGCACGCGGAAGTGGCCTACTACACGTTCAATTTCGAGACTTTGTTGTGGTCAGTAATTTCCACAAGCATTTTTCGCCACCCAACTTTGGACATTCGTCAGTATTACGCGGAAGCGGATATTCGGACTACTGACCTGAGTATAATTTCAAATAATATAAATGTTTCACTGTGCCCATTCATGGAAACCACTGTCCAATACTAATAATACCAATGCCGATGGAACGTGAACGTAGAGTTTAAAACTGTCGAATTTTTGAACGCTTATCCCAAAAAACTGATTGGCATAAAGTCAATACCGTTTGTAACTAAAATGTATCATATACCACATTGCGATTTCTAACTATCAAACTTCCGATCCCATTACCCAAAAAAGATGGTGTTTTCGATTTCAGCACGCATGTCGAACTCAAGTAGATCATTTTCAACTATTTTCTAACCAAAGAAGTCAATTAACGAACTTAACTAGTCAACAGACTTGAGGTGACATAACTTGTCATGTTTGATGTTATTAGACCACCTTACTAGAAACCCGAGACTCATTCCCGGTCCAAACTTTGTCATAAAAAATTTAATAGCAGATTAATTAGTATACAAAATTTACATTGTTATAAAAAATGCATTGTGTATGTTTGACATATATGTCATGTGCCTGTATTTATGAAAGCTAATTGCTGAAAGAAAAAATAGAAACAAGTAATCAGTTTTGGTATCAGTTCCTAATATCTATTGTGTACTGACCGTACCAATTAATCAATGCCAATGTAATTTATTCACGACCACTTCATCAGTCTAAAATGCATTTTTTAACGTTCATGATGACCGTGAAGAACTAAAATGCTCAACGTTTACCTCTTGGAACTATAATGAAATACAAGGAAATCCCATCAAATGAAAGCCAATCAGTATAGCCACATTGATCAATTACAGAACACTGATCTCATAAAACTGAGCATCTGCATCCCAACTCAAATTATCTTGGTAAACTTTTATTATAGCCATTATTAACGAATGAAATGAACAACAGTTGTATTGTATTTATTGCAGTACACACTACCTTTGCATTTATAACGTAGATGGAAAGGAGATTAAAAAATAAAAGCAGCTTTTGTTATGTTATTTTAGTAGTCATATACAAAACATTTAGAAACAAAGTATATTATTTATGCTTAGAAACAAGGAGTAGTCCTAATATCAATGTATCATTGCAGGTACGGAGCTTATTCTCATTCCTCACATTCTTAAATATATTGTTGAAATATCAACTTTTGTTCTTCAGTTAGCCACACTTGACACTTTGTATTGGTATGTTCAACAAGCCAGAATGTTTTATCTTGTTAGGGAGTAAGTACGCACAATAAATATTCTTAAATCAATCGTATTTTACATAAGTACAAATAAAATATGACACAGTCAACGATTACAACACTACACTACATGATTAGCCCTTTACCTATTCACATTACAGCTAATTCTTCAGTGCAGTCATAGCGTGGTTTAAAACATTGCATATTATTCTTTCTTGACGTAGGGACACCCACTCATACACATTCCTAAACTTAGTAATATTAATGCTGTTGGTTTCCTCAAATAAATCACTTCGTTGAAGCTCTTTCTCTTCTTGTCCTTGCTCCTTCTATTATCAAAGGCTGTTTCTCATTTTTCATTTCGCAACTCCTTAAACTAACCATGGAATTATCGTCTTTAATCATTATTAATTCGAGTTAAAAATACGTATTTTTAAAGTTGAGTTAACTAGTTGGATTTTTTTCTTGTATAAACATTCATCATCAACCCCTCTTGTAGAAACTAGATAAAGAGTACGTATGAAAGTATTACGTTTTGTATGACCGGACATTTGATTTCAATCAAAATGAAATCAATACACACATATTTAATATTATTGATGCACACATCATACAGGCATTTTAAATGTTTGATGGCTAAGTAAGTAGACTCGGCTTATAAATTCCGAATAATTTTATTTGACAGCTAAATGCTCGACCTTATTATTTTGTCAAAACATTATTTCTACAACTTGCAGTCTTGAAAAGAAATTAGAAAGGGTTTTCAAATTACCCCAAATTCTTATAAACAGCCACTCGCCCATAACTTAATACGTATAATCGTTAATAGAAGTAGGGAGAAGAAAGTTAGTACCTAATTTCAAATAGAACTTCAAAATTTTATAAAGACATTTTGAAAACTTCAACCTTAACGCTGGGAAAGTAATTCACCTCTCTTAGGTCGAATACATTCCAATCGAAATAAGTCAAGGTTGAAGTTTTTTTTATAAAAAAAACTTTGTTTGATTGATGATAACATCACTCCCACTGAAACACCGGTCATTCACTTGGTAACAACTGATCAAGTTAGCCTATATAATACTTACTTGAAAAAATTATGAAATAAGAAATGCTGTGCACCATTATAGAGAACACCCTAGCTAATCCGCTACATTTAATGTCACTGGTGGCAGACCAGTTCTTCTGATGTCATCTAGTTTGAGTCTTCCTCCAGCGCAACGAAATGCAAACCAAGCATTCACAAGTAAAATGATGTAGTTAGGTATAATTGATGCCCAATAGAGATGATTTTTGTTGAGTAGTGTCTACAAATACCAGAAATAAGGCGTCAATATTCTTTTTATCTCTCTCAGGCTCAATTACCTTGCAATTTAAGGAAATGAATATCATAATGTTAATTACCAAAAGCGAAGCAACCAAATGAGAGACAAAAACAATTGCAGTAAGTCCGTAGTTTCTTCTGTCAACTCCAGCATAGAATGTGACATTCCAGGAAGCGTGGAGTAGGATGAAACACAAAGTGGTGATTGCAGATGTTACAAAAAACATTGGAGAGTCACCATCTCTCCGGAGACCCACTGTGCCTGGGCCAACTGAATCTGCGAGTATGTTGATGAGGGCAAATGCCCCACTCATGATTCCAAATCCAAGACCGGAAACTAATGATATCCAGAAAAAGTTAGATATTCATATTGCTCATTATTATCATTTCACAGTTATCGAAAATGGTCACTTACCATAAGCAAGGATATGCTTGTTATCGACTAGGGCTGTGTTGGTCTCAGTAACGCGCTTTAGACCCCCTTCTGCTTTCGTCAAGAGTAAATAAACTAAAAATCTCATTACTTCTTGAAAGACGACGGACGAAATAACTGCAAATACCAGCGTCTCCTTCAAAGGCGTTACTATAGCCCACCATATCGACGACAAGAGAAGTGATAACAGCCAAAAGAAAGCACTGCAAATAAAAACAGAAAATTTAATTTAATCAAATACCATATCGATTTAAGTTTACACACGTATTATTATCATAAACTCCAAGCTTACCTAGCTATGAGGATAATGATACGAATAGGATCATGTGCAATTGTGTAGTAAAACATTGCAAAAGGTGGTCCGAAGGCGATGAAGGTGCAACCGAAAAACTCCATTACAGTCATTTTCAACGATTTAAAGAAGGTTCAGCTTATTTAGTCAAAAATAGTATAGTGGTAATCACTTTCTACTCTAAGTAAATCACTGCTTTTGTTATTTGCAAAGGAATGGTCTTTGTGGTTGATTTGGTTCTATGTTTCACTAACACAATTCAAATAGTCAATATAACATACTTATTGAAACAATTGTGTTGGTGTTGGTCGCAATTATTATCTGTTCCTTTCCTCGTTACTTCAATCCTGTTTTAAATACAGTTAACAAATAAGTTTTCCACATGTCATTAAAATTATTGTTTCTAATTAAATTCATGAACTCACCCAAATCCGGTATTAGACTGATAGTCAGCTGTTATAAACAAGTCCACCAGGTTGATAAAGGAAACAAATTAATGATCACAAAAAAAACTTTACAATTGGATCCGGTTGGATTGACAGATTTTTTAAATAATTGTTTAACTCAATGCCTAATGCTCATTAAAAACGGGTGTAGTTCTTTATATCACATAACAGCGCAGAACTAAGCTTTCTTGATTTATATTGTCCTTTGAGTTGTAGTTTCCGAAAGAACAAGGAATGCAGTTTGTCAAAGAATTGAATTCTCTTTTCTTCTTCACTTGACGATGGACTAATAAATGCAAATTTATTATTGCGTATTGAATATCAGAGTCACAGCATGAGTCAGTGAACACATTTGACAGTAAAAATGACAGGTGAAAAGAACTATTCTTATTTCGATCGGTATACCCCAACAATTAACTTTTTAGTGAATATACTGAAATTTATGAGAATTGAAAATTCATCACCTTTCATTATTTACACTATGGGATTGAATTGATAACCGATGTATGAATGGGAATGCATAAATAAATATGGGTTTTTACTTTTCTCGACGTACAGCTAGAGAGAACAGCAGAGAAGTGAAGAATATCCCTGCAAGAGTAAATTCGCTCTTGTCAACTCAATGAGATTAGATTGTATAGGAAAGCAAGAGCATCAGGCTGTGTACAACGCTATAAACAGTACTTGTCTTATGAGCATGACTTTTCCAATTTGCATGATTCAGACGTATTGGACTATTTCTTGTAGTATGTAAATTACGGTTAATTGATAATGCACAATTTGATCAATGAAATAAATAAGCATAATTACCTTTCTTCATCCGCCTTGAAATGCTTTGATTTGTAGGCAACAAAAAATAGGTGAAAGTTACATAAAAATCAGTATCAAATTAGGAATGTGGTATTTTCATAAAATGCATTCGTCAAAATTTTGAGTTGGTTTAGTATGAAGACTGTTATGGCCGATATGTAATATGCATTTAGAATGGAAGTATATGAGGCTCATTCCACTCCACTTTCTCTTTGCTCATTTGTAAGGTTTTTGAAATTTTTGTTTAATTTTACTCCATCTTTATTTTCAGATAGTACAAGAGTCTTAATTATAATGTACGTAATACATAGGATCTCACTTCCATCTATGGAATAATAATATCTATACTATAGATATTATTTTTCGAGATAAATTAAAATTGAAACGGTCAGCCATGTATGTAATTTTTTTGGAAATCCATTTTGTTATTATAGTACATTACTTACACACACATCCATCGAGATTTAAACGTTATGTATACACCAGCCCAAACGGAACTTGAATAATAATAAAAACTAAGGGGATCTACTGAATAAAGAATACAAGTGTACTCGACTCAAGACTCAAATATCAAGGAAACAAAGGGAAAAGCATACATGATGCCAAACAAAGTATAAACCAGTAATACATCAATAACAGTCTACAACTTATAATTAGTTACCATAAATAAAAGAAATGGATAAACATTCAACCCAAAATAAAATAGCATAGAAAACTTGACGTGATGAAAATGTTGGAAACACAAAGATGCGAGAGAAAATCGCAAATAAAGGGAAATACGAAGAAACTAATTGCGGTATAATAATTGTAAATCATTATCATTGCGAGTTTTCTGTTGGATGAAAGAGTTGTTCTTACTGGCAGCATTTTGCGTATTCGCCCGTCAAAAGCTCTCCCTTAACTCTCCCCCAAAAGGAGTTTGAAGTGTTAATCTATATTGTAGATGTTTCTTGCTGTTAGTTTTCTGAAACAACAAAGAAAATATATCTTATGTCATTTTATTAGTCACTCACTGGTAAACTAATGGACATTAACACTTTAACGCAGGTATCAAATTCCTTAGTTTGTAATAATTCTTGTGTCAATTTATCATGCGCCGAGGATGAGGATAAATCTAATCTATGTAACAGTCACAGGTAATAGTTAATTTTTATACTTTTGGTGATTTTTAGTTCCTAAAAGATTGTGTGGTAGGAACAAAAACTCAGTAATGAAATCGTTAAGGTAGTTTCTTTCCTTCAAATATTTGTTTCCGACTTTTTCCACTTTTAGCTTAATAGCAGCGTGCAGGTGAAAGAAAACCCGTGACTGGAACTAACTTAAGCCTTCAGTTTTATTACAAAACATACGTGGAACCCCTAGACTTGGTTGAGCTCCAATTTGAATGAAATTCCTAGGATATATGGTTCTTGGATCATAAATTATTTGAATTAGTAGGTTACAAGCCTCGAATTTTGATTATTTTTAAATTTACGCACATGAAAAAGCTACGGTTGCAAAAAACGAACAAAGTTTCGCTCTGAATGATGATTTATGTGTCATATTTTACATTTTATTACTTTTGGCTCAATTCTCTATAACCAATTGACAACAGAAAATGTTTAATTCGTTTAAAAATGGTGTTTTGTGCGCAAGGTATAAAACTGATTTTCTTCATAAAATCGACAGATATATCAGGTATGATCTACCGTCTCGTATATACTACAAGGTTACTTAAACGTATAATTCGAATCACCAGAAGTTCAAATCAGATCTCATCTAAGGAACGAACCTATTCCCTCGTCAGTGTTGCCACACTATTTTTTGCTGTACGCTCGTATGAAAAGTTTAAACCGAAAATATTGACAGCTTTAAATTGTTTGACAATTCTAAACTTTGATAAACAGTGAACTTTTACTGTGAAAAATTGGTTTCACAGTAAAAGTTTATAAAATGTTACAAATCGTAACTATCATTAGAAGACCGACCATTATTCGGTCCACTGCTGGGTGGTCGACCATCAGGAGTACCTCCATAACCGGTTAGTTGGTCAACTAAGTTTGGGTTTGAGTTCTGGATTTGTTGAGCAATGGCTTGGCCCCTACAAAAGAAATGGTCAAAACAATGGTTTTAAATATACAAGGAAGATGAGCTAATCGTCTCTCTTATAAGCCAAGAGACTTACATTTGCAACAAACTTTCCATTCCGCCACCTCCCGGAGCACCAGCTGCTCCTCCCCCTGCTGCACCTTGTGGTGGTGGAGCACCACCTTGAAAAGATTGCATTATAGACTGCATCCTAAAATTGATAAATTAATGCATTATCATTCACATGCAGGTGATACAATCAATTTATGGTTGCAATAACAATCATTCTTGAAGAAGGAGAGTAGTTTTACATTTGTTGCATAGAAGGATCCTGCAGCATTTGGGATGCCATATTGATTAGATTAGGGTTACTAAAGAAGGACTGCAGATTTGGTGACGCAGCAGCTTGAGCCTGTGCAGCTGGAACATCTTGTAACATCATGTGCTGCGAGATTTGCAAATTCTTCTTGTAACTTTCATTGTCTGGTTCTAGCTCAAGTGCCTTTTTATAACACAGGATTGCATCAACGTGGTTGTTCTGACTGGAGTAGGTAACACTAAAATGGTAAAAACACAGTATGTTAGTAAAGCTTGATGTTGAGCTTGTAACTTCAAAATGTGAGCTATTTAATTTTACCCCATGCGACCATATGCTCTGGCATACGACGGCTGTAGTTGAACAGCGATTTGACAGTCCCTAAGAGCCTTATCATACTGTTCCAGCTTGATGTAAGCTGCAGCTCGGTTGCAGAAATATACTGCATTGTTGCCGTCCATACTAATAGCTCTATATCAATCAAGGGAGAAAAATATCTCAGCATTAATTGTTAACCATGGTGATTTTATTATTTAACCTAGAATGATATGCGATTAAATATTTCCCTTACTTGTTATAGTGATCCAGGGCTTCAGTAAAATTTAAATTCTTCATTGAGTCATTTCCTTTGTTTTTCAACTCATCAGCCAGTTGCTTGTCTGCGTCACTGGAATCAGCAGGTTTTTGATACTCCGGTCCGGTATTCACGTACTAAAAGAAAAGTCAGTAAAACATTATGTTTCATAGATACTTATTGGTTTACTACACACCTTCATTTCGCATGTAACACTGGCACTTACAGACGCTCCAGCTAAAGGGTTTGCCATATTCGTCGGGAAAGGTGGAGCCGACGCTGCAGCAGCCTCTGACCCAGCAGCCGGTCCTTGACTCCTCACCAGTTCTCTTAGACTTTTGCTCGGCTTAAACTGAGTATCCCGAAGACCAATTCCAAACGCAGTCTCCAGACATTGCATTGCTACCTCAAGACTCTCCTTACTATCTGCCGTTGTTGTCGTCTTCTTAAACTCCTCGTCCAAGAATTCTAGCACCCCGTACACCACTTTTTTCGTGTTTTGCTGATCTTCCATTGTGTTTCGATTCTAAAATTAAGAACAAGACTATTTACAATCAAACTCAGAATCAGACAACATATGGTAAGCTCAAGATTTTAAGGTGGATGATATCTTCCCCTTCGCGAATTCAGAAACTATAACTAAATTCAACTTTTACGAGTAAAAAACCCCCTTGTTATGCCAACGACACCAATATAACACAATAAACAACACACTCCTTTCCTTATCTTCAGCCCCAAACTATCTCTCAAAAAAATGACAATTACCTCGAAAGTTTCGCACAGGCTTCTCTGTCTGACAGCTGAGTAGTATTAACTCAGTGTTTCCCGAGCCTTGTTGAATAAATTAAGACGTGTCAATTTCGGTATCGTCTAAATACTAATTGTTCTTGAGAAAAATGTCTGATGCGCTCCCGATGTGCATGCCTTTGATTTGATGTGTTAATGTTTGGAAGGAGCTGCTCTATGTTCACTTGCATGTAAATTCATTCTCGCAAAGTCATAGTCAGGTTGTTGTGCATCATATCAAGCTATACGAACTACAATGATATACGTAGTATGCACTGCATCAACTTCACTCCACAATCTGTGTCTCCCAGCCCAGGCTCAACAAATCACAGGTAGACGAATATCACATATCTCTCTCTCATTACACTACGGCTTACTGCTATGCTGCATCATATTCCAGTACAAAAGTTCGCGCCCCGGTTTTTCTTTTGTGGTTGTAATAATCCTATTGTAATATAGCTGAGTTTTTTAAGTCAAAAGCTTTTCATGGGATGTAGATGGTCGGATGCTGATTCAGCTACGTAATAAAAGCATCGGCAATAATATTCAGCACTGTGTTGTGACTTTTGTTTGGGTAGCTACCGCATAAGTAACCACATGTGTGTGAGAAGTTCGCAAACTTACCAAACAAAAACCAAAAGCTTCAAGAGTAATCAACGCGGCCTCTAATAGTTAGTTGACGTTCTTGCGATAGAATCATAGGTCAAAGTTTGCAAGTTCAACTAGAAAGAATTTGCCATCATGTCTATCGAAATTGAATCGACAGAGTAAGTTTGATATATTTAGCTTTTAAATTAGTATTAGCTTGTTAAATGTATTTTAGGCTCACTACTTTCGTTTTTGTTTGTAGCATTATTAGACTGATTCAGCAGCATCTAAAGGAGCAAAATCTGTTGAGAAGTTTGCAAACACTGCAAGAGGAAACTGGAGTTTCACTGAATACTGTGGACAGCGTGGAGAGTTTCTCTGCAGATATTATCAATGGACATTGGGATGTTGTTCTCAAAGTGACACAGTCACTTAAGCTTCCTGACAAGAAGCTTATTGATTTGTATGAACAGGTAAGCTGAAGTTGATTTACTTTATAATATTTACTTTAATGTAGCATTGGATTGTATGTTTTAAACGAGTTGATTTTACTTCCAAGGTGGTGTTAGAACTGATTGAGCTAAGGGAGTTGGGAGCAGCAAGATCTCTACTTCGACAGACGGATCCAATGATTATGTTGAAGCAGTTGGAACCAGAACGATATATGCATTTAGGTAAATAGAATGCTAAATAATTCAACAAGAATGGCTCTGAGTTGTATTCATAGCATAGTATAAGAAGTTAAAGGGTTCTTTTTGGTCATACAGTACATTATTACACATGTAATTATGACTGCAAGATTGTTCTTTAATAATAATTATTCCAATGATTTTGATTGTATTTATATTTCATAGACCTTCCATTGACTAGTCAATGTGTTGGTTATGGTAGAGATTGGAACTAAAACTTGTTTTGTTATTCTTTTATGTAGAAAATCTCCTCGCTAGATCATACTTCGACCCCAGGGAAGCCTATCCTGAAGGAAGCAGCAAAGAAAAAAGACGTGCAGCAATTGCCCACGCACTTTCTGGTGAAGTTTCTGTCGTTCCCCCGTCAAGATTGTTGGCATTGCTGGCTCAAGCACTGAAATGGCAACAACACCAAGGACTGCTACCACCTGGCACTTCCATCGATTTATTCAGAGGAAAAGCATCTTTGAAGGAGCAAGAGGAAGAAAAATTCCCCACATATATGTACAAACAGATTAAATTCAACCAGAAAAACCATGTGGAATGTGCAAGGTTTTCGCAAGATGGTCAATACCTCGTTTCTGGTACAGTGGATGGCTTTGTTGAAGTTTGGAATTTTACCACAGGGAAAATTCGTAAAGATCTTAAATACCAAGCACAGGTACGCAATCAATAAATCTATTTAGGTGATCAGAAATATACTAAAATCTCTTGCCAAAAAAATCATCGAGATTCTCTTGTTTAATAGGAAAACTATATGATGATGGACGATCCCGTCATTTCCATCACTTTCAGCAGAGATTCCGAAATGCTGGCCACAGGTGGTGGAAAAGGACGAGTAAAAATTTGGAAGCTAACTACTGGACAATGTCTACGAAGATTTGATAAAGCTCATAATAAAGGAGTCACATCCATGGTATTTTCAAAAGACAATAGTCAACTTCTCAGCTCTTCATTCGATTGCACACTACGGTAGATATATTTCCCTCTTAAAAGTTCTAAATCAAATATAGAAACTCTTTTAAGAATCTTAACTTCTTTCTATAGTATTCATGGACTCAAGTCAGGAAAGCTTGTGAAGGAGTTCAAAGGACACACATCTTTTGTCAACGAGGTAATATTCACGCCCGATAACCACAATGTTCTTAGCGTCTCATCGGATGGAACCATAAAGATGTGGAATATGAAAACAACTGAATGCATACACACGTTCAAGTCTCTAGGAGGTTCAGGAGCTGTCGATATTCCAATCAATAATATCAGCCTCCTTCCCAAAAACCCAGATCATTTCGTAGTCTGCAACAGAACTAACACCGTAGTCATCATGAATATGCAAGGACAGGTGATAATGACAGTCAATAATAATTCTAAATTGCCAAGCAAGGACCTGGTTATAAAAACTAATATTGGTTTCTTTTGAAAAACACAAATAGATTGTCAAATCTTTTACCAGTGGTAAGCGCGAAGGTGGTGATTTTGTATGCTGCACTGTATCCCCAAGAGGCGATTGGATTTACTGTGTTGGAGAAGATAAAGTTCTGTATTGTTTTTCAACAAACACGGGAAAATTGGAGAGAACATTAACTGTGAGCTCATTGTGATTTTCTGACTTACGAAAGATCAGCCCAATTAGTTTAACTTGTCCTCTATTATACTCGTTATGCTAAAATGGTTTTTCTTGTTGTCTCTCCTCATTAGATTCATGAAAAAGATGTAATTGGGATCTCACATCATCCTCATCAAAATTTGGTTTGCACATACTCTGAGGATGCCACCATGAAATTGTGGAAGCCATAAGGGAACAATTTTATATCTACAAATTGAGTTGAGAGTTAGTTAAGGAAATGCATTTATAGTGTACTGGTGTATCGTAAGTAATTATTGATGTACCAATATTAGTGTTAGTTAATTTGTTACAAAGAACGTTTTATACAACTATACTGAAGTCCTAACCTTCTGGACTCTGGATTTTATGTTCATTATAAACTTAGCTCTTGTCGATCCTATTTATTGATTAAAATACCGTCTTGTAAAGGGATTTTGTATTCGTTTAATAAAATGGATCGCAATTTGAAGTACAAGCAAACACTGTCTACTTTGTAAAAACGGTAGGCCATTAGACATGCAGTCAAACTGTATTAAATATGTGAGCAACAAAGAACCCACCTATATTTTACACTGCCCATTCTTTTGTTCTAAACGGATCCTGAGCCAGTCACCAGTGGGTATGATTCTATGAACTCATTTCGATCTGCTTAACTATGCAATCTATTTTGCATTATACGAAAGCACGTGAGTGTATTGTATATGACGAGCTAAATGGATGTTGCGAAATGGTATATGCAAATGATGCAATAGTACAAACAAGAGTAACATTCATTTTTACTGGATAACAAATTCTCACTGTTCCCATATAAAATACACCTAGTTGGATTCACTTTGCCTTAAAATGATGAAATGAAAATTTGAGAAACTGGAATTGATGATTTTTCATTAACATGAGCCTCTATACAACTATGCATCACTGTCTCCATCTCAGGTTGTCTCACTTTGCCTCACAAATGGGGTAAATGTTCTACTCGGTGAGATCACTGAAAAAATGTATGTATCGGCCAATTTTATATCGTTGCCCCTGGGCAGTCAAGGGGAATTCATAAGTCGTCGAACACATCTCGTCAAGCGCTATCGAAAGATGTGTGTCATAAATCCCAATTTTTCCCATCGCTTACATCGGCCTAACCTACATTACTCTCATAGTATATGAGAAAAATAAAGCAAACTGTATACGAATTACCATGCTATAACTTCTGACAATGCTAACAACGACTAACGACTCTACTTGGTAATGAATGGCTACATATACGTAATAACAATTACTTGATAGTTTATGACCTTCTGTTTCTCGTACATACAAAAACGTAAGGTATTATTATGCATTATGTATTGCGGCATTCACAACCAAATTCCCATCTCCCAACCTTTAATTCCAACGACCACAATGCAAGTTGGAGGTAGAATTCTGTTAATCTCCACTTCAATCCAATTTTGATTGATGATATCTGGATAATTTGTTTCATGTTAGTATAGTATAATATACTAAACCTGTATAGAAGCTTAGAGATATCCATCCTACTATTTTTGCAGAATACGGAAAATGCAAATTTATGAGAACATGCAAAATGTTGGTTTACATCAAGCAATACAGAGTTTTTATACAATGTATTAGGATTTACTGGAAATTTTATGCAAAACTGTTGTTTTGCGCATTACCTACGGAGTAGTGAGTCACACACAAGTAAACGAATGATCAATGAGTTAGCATACATACAGTTCATCTGAGTTTTTGTGAAGTGTTGTAAAACCCTTCTTTCTTCTACCAACCGGCGAGTTTTAAGTTTAGTCACATTGGGCCTTTCTGGTACTCCTTTAGGCTGGAGTCTCGCCGAGTTCTGCTCTTGTGACTTACTTTAGCTTTACTCCCTATATCCTTTTTGCATTGAACACCTCGTGTTTTACTTCTCCTCTCATGCTCCCGTTCCGCAGAGAGGCACACATAAGGAAAAAAGCCAAAGATAAGTTGAATGGTTTCTACTATTTGCAGCTGACGTAACGCAAGCAGAGTGAATGGTGAATGCAATTTTGTGATGCGGCAAAAACAACACATTCCTAGCTGACTGAGTGCAGTGCAAGCGGAGATAAGGAACACACCTAGAAAAGTTGTAAATATTATACGCGACTTCCTTTGGAAGTTGGACTAATTTAATTTTGCTGCCAAAAGTGTCAAGCCAAAACTAGCAAGTCAGCTGTCGAAAAATTGGCAATTAGTTTGAGTGAAGCTTGACGAGAATTGCGACTTGACAGTTAGGCCTAGACTAGCGCCGTGAAAGATCTCCAAAATTAGGATGTCTTATTCAAAGCATTAATGGCTTTTGACTAAATTATGTTAGTTAAAACATTAGATAGCTTAGATAGCCTTATCAGTGCCTTCTATAACTGTGTGGTTAGGTTTAAGTAGCAAGGCTTCCAGTTCTAAACAAACTACTACTTATTGTCAGTCAAATCATAGTAATAATAACCAACTTCGTCTACAGAATACAACTTTCAACTTCTTCCTACTTACAACTGAATTTATTTAACACGCTTGTAACATTTTTAAATGTGAAATTTGAGCTCTATTAACTTTAAACTACTTATGTACTAGTAACGTTCTCTCGCCGCAGTAGTTTAGGTAGTATTGAATACGATGTTAATTTGAGCAAACTACAGAAGAAAATAGTTCAGACTTTCGATAATTGTATTTGTAGGCAGGTAATTTGCTCTGCAAGGAAGCTTAAAGCTACATCATTCTTTCGGATTCCATCTCTATTCAGTGGGGATTATAGTATCCAATCACTTAAAATGCTGAATGCAGTTCTCGCTTTCTTTTACCGGAACCTCATTGGGGTGAGTTGTTGTGGATTTGCCTACCACTAATTATATTAAAACTTTAAAGAAGGAAAGTATTTAATTTGCCGATTTTTGCAGGCTCCCAGTTACCATCTATATTTGGAGGCATTTCTAGCCCTTTGGTTGTTTTGGCTCATTCGACAAAGAAAGAAGGCAGAGAAGAAGAAATTGCTAACTGCTGAGGTAAGACGATTATGTTTTAATAAATGGGTGGAAGTTTGATTAGTTGTAAACTGTTGCTCTTGAATGATTATGATAAATAACCATGTTATTATGCAATAGGAGGAAGAGACAATCATTAATGCTTGGCAACCCCGACCCCTCGTGGATGAGAAAGAGCTTGATAAAATGGAAGGCTACGACAACGGTGATGTCTGGGGTCCAATATCCGGCCGACCAGGTAAATATGTGGAAATTGACGGAGAGAAATACCTGAATGTTGCAACCCACAATTATCTCGGGCTCATGGACTCCACGGAACTTGATGATGCAGCTGAGCAATGTATTCGACGATATGGTGTTGGCTCCTGTGGACCTCGTGGATTCTACGGCACCGTGGGTAAGGAAGACAGATATTTGTACTTTTCAGTGGAGGAGGAGGAGGTTGGAGAACAGTGAGTTTAATTGAGTCAATATACTTTTTCACTTGTGTACAGATGTTCATATCAAACTCGAGGAAAAGATTGCAGATTTTCTTGGATTGGAGGAAACGGCATTGTATTCATATGGATTCGCTGCAGTTTCCAGTGCTATTCCCTCATATGCTAAAGCTGGTGATATCATTTTTTCGTAAGTTCTTGTTTTAATTCCTACGAGCGCCCATTTTGCTAAGGGTTATGGATGGGAGACCCAATCATTCACGCATGACTGAACTTGGTTTACTATAAAGTCCTAAATGTTGTCATTTCGTAACGTTAATCAGGGATGAATTGGTGAGCTTCCCAATTCAGCGAGGTCTGGCAGCATCCAGAAGCACGATCATTTACTTTAATCACAACAGTTGGGAGGACTTGCAGGAGAAATTGGAGGAGCAAAGGAAAACCGATAAGAAGGTAAACCCTTGCTTTTTAAGCGTTCAGTTAGCAACCTATTTGTTAGGATTTCCAGTCTGTAAGATTTGTTTGTTGACTTTAGAATGCAAAAAAGGCAAAGACAATTCGTCGATTTTGTGTTGTGGAAGGAATCTACTCAAAGTCTGGAACATTATGTCCTCTCAAAGAAGTTGCTGATCTCTGCAAGCAGTACAAAGTTCGTCTCTTTGTGGATGAAACCATTTCTTTTGGCATTCTTGGAAAAACTGGACGTGGCCTTACCGAGCACCTTGGAGTTGACGTACGTACCCAAATCTTATTCCGACCAATATAATCATTTAAAAAAGTGTTTATTATCTTAAATTGTTTTGGTTCACAATTCGACAATTTTAATGCAGATAAAGGACATTGATTTCATCAGTGGTAGCTTAGAGCATGGCTTTGCTTCATTCGGGGGATTCATTGTAGGACCGTCCTATGTCGTGGATCATCAGCGTATTTCCGGCTTGGGTAAAAACGAATTATTTCAATTTCAATTGTGATGCTAATTTTGTTTTAATTCGTGATAATTAATTAATAACAATTGTCTCCTTGGGTCCAGGTTACTGCTTCTCTGCGTCCTTGCCACCGTTACTTGCTGGTGCTGGAATAAAAGCACTGGAAATCATTGAGCAAAATCCTGACATTATTGAAGACGTACAAGATAAATGCAAGTACATGCACAAGTAAGTGTTTTATGTGTAAATATACTTATGGCTATAATTTGTATACGAAAACACTGAACAAATGAAAATTTGCTAATTATCTTCTTCTTTTTGTTAAGGTCTTTGGATAACATACTAACGTTCTTCAAAATCACGTCTGAGGAGCTATCTCCCTTGAAATTCCTGTACTTGGTTGGTTGCAAAGTTTTGCCCTGGGAAGTCACAAGGGAACTTATAGAACAAGTGATAATTTACGTGAGTTTAAACAAATAAATCGAATATGTAGTTGGGTAAGTCAAGGCTGAGACTACAACGTTTGATATTTCAGTGAGGTTAAACAAAAATACATGGTGTATAATTTCAGGTGAAAGACAATTACAAGATTGCCTTGATTCAACCAAGCTACTTAGATTCCGAGCACAAATTACCATTACCGTGTATCCGCATCTCGGTAAACCGCTTGTTGACCTACAAAGAGATCGACTCCATAGGCAATGCTATTGAGGATGCATGCAACGCTCTCAACATCTTTGATTCCATAATTGCCAACATCAGTGATGAGGATGCCGAACTTAGAAACGAGATGGTGAGCGAGTATGAAGCATACCTCAAGGCAAAAGAAGATAAGCAGAGTAGGAAAGCAGTATTGGAGGAGGAATTTTAAATTCTTCGAAAGGCTGAAGATGCTACAACCATGAAGGTTGCTGATACACAATAATTCGTTTGACTTCACAACGAAGTGATGAATGATGGGACGTTGTGCATGTTTCTTAATTTGTCTAGACTTTTTACAAACCAGTTATATTTAATAATCGAATTATTCCAGAACCAGTATGTAATCTTTATATATATTTAGTTTAGTCATCCGGTTTACATTCACATTTCTGTTACGTTATTCTATATTAAGTGCCGAAATCTTGTTTCAGTTTTGTACGATGGACAGCGAAAAACTATTACCCAGATGATTAAGATATCAAATGATCTTCGTTATCAGAATTTCTCTTACTTGCGTGGTTGGTTAATTTGAATTCGTCTACTGCATTAGCACTCTGTGTTATCGCCCTTAATAAATTTAACATATTATAGCAAAAATTCTGAATAAGTCAAGAGAAGCTGCATCCTGATAAACAAACGTTCGCAACCAGTCGCGCCATGACGCCGGTAAAGGACAGTGTCTTCTTACAGCTCTTAAGTCGAGAACCATCGGTCCTGTTTTATTATCACGAATATTCAGTGACAGGCATAAACAGCGATTTCGGGCCTGTATTCGTATTGGATTCGCAGATGACATCAAATCAGGAGCTACTCGATCATAGGGATCGCTGAAAGAAAGCAGAGCGCTGAATCCAGGAGCTACAAGGATTCCAGATATACAGCCCGAGATGCGCGTTCGAAGAGATTTCCACCGACTTCACTTGTCAGTACAGACTGACGAAATGTGTTTTCGCACTATTTGTGCCTCTGATTCTCTCATCCCGAACCGATCAGTCCAAAAAAGTATGCCGCCGAACTATTGCACTTAGTACTGAATGATTGCATGAAAACAAATAAGCTCATGATATTGCGCACTGAACCAATTCTCGATCCATCCTACAGCAATTAATTACATGCAAAAATCCATAAATTAGCTATGATTGCCAGTAAAACATCATTTCATTTATTCTGGGTAGTGTTAAATGAATTTATCTACAACAATTACTGCTTAACTCATACAATATGATTCTATACGCAAACGTGAAGGAATTCTTCCCAATTACTCTTATCTTAGTCTTCTCGTAATTAAAATAAATACCTCTGAGTCATTCTAAAATTAGGTAACACTTCTACGATAAAATATAAGTGAAATAAAATGTACCTAACTCGTTTCTACTTTAAACTGCATGAAATCAGGTATAGAATATGATTTCCAATGCATCCCATGAAAAGCTGCCACCTAGTCCGACCACCTACTACTGGAGGTTTAATTTGGTCTAAACTGTACTTGGGTAACCCCATGAAGCGTTGGATTTAACTGTTTCCTCTAGAAACACTAAAACCTCAAGTCAAATAATGTTGGTTTTTCAGGAACTTATCCAAGCATTCACTTCAAGATTTCCTGAAAGGTAGAAACCTACAAGCACTTTAGCTAGTGACTGCTATTCCAACTGAGCCTCCAAGGCTCAAAAATGCTTTTAGGAAAACTTTGTCGTGACCTCGTTTCGTGCTTCTCCTTCATTTCAGCATTTTATCTCAAAATGGAGATCCCTTCCTAACCTATGAAACCTATGGTTTGCATGCCGTTATCCGCGTTTGCATGATATGAAAACCTCTAGACTATAATTCTAATTGTTAAAAAGCGATTATTGTGTAGAACGAGCTCCGTACATGGTACCAATTGTACATGCACAGACTGTATGAGTTCTGACATCTGACAAAAGTTTCTGCTATTTATGCATATTTCTGCGATAGGAAATACATTGTGGCTATCCCCGTATAATATGAAATACGGAATACCTTATGCGTGAAATGAGAAAAATGAATGTATAGGTGATTTAAGTCACCACACACTTTTGACAACTCATTTCTAGTTCGAGAAGCACTGATTGTGGTTCGCTGTAGGCTGTTAGTGGAGCTAAGAAAAAGAACTGTCATTCTAAAGGGACAAACGTGTCAGGCTCTTGTCATTGCAAGTTATAGGTGCAAGCTCGAGTAACTGGAAAATTTTAAGGATACCGTAGTTTAGTTGTTTTATTTGATTTGACACTTACCTTCGTGTCACCATGCCTAAACTAAAGAAACCACCGAAGAACAGCTACTTCTTTTTTATCAACATGCGTCGAGAAAGGGCTGAGGCTGAGGGTTATAAAATAATGGGAGGGTTTCAGGAAGCATCCCGACTCTTCGCTTTCGAATGGGGAGTAAGTACTACACGTATCATAAAACACGAAACCCATGGTTTTGCCACATGTCACATAATTATTTTGTTTGGCAGCAACTGTCAAAGGAAGAAAGAGCCCCTTACGAAAATATGGCAAAGGTCGCCAAGGAGCAAGAAAAGTACAACATTAACAACAAATTCACGGTGACAGGAGAAACGTAAGTTTGTAATTCATGTTTCGTTTCATAAACCAACAGTTTTATCATAATGATCTGAATAGTTAGAAATCTTGCCATGAGTACAACATGTAACTTTTTCAATGACTAAAATTGCAATTCTATCCAACCGGATTTTAGGTACGCTCAGGTTAATAAACAGCTTTTGGAGAACAGGACAGCACATGAGGAAATGAATATTTTCCTTAAAAGGATGACCACCGGATCTGGTTCTGGAAGTCGGATTTATATATTCATGAAGTGTGTCCACTCTGTTGAGTTGCTTAAAGACAAAAGGTCAAAGGATTATCTGCCAGCAGAAATATCCATGGCTGCATTCACTTTGAAGGGGGGTATAACATCCATTTACACAACGTTGGTTGATGCAGGTAAGCAGTTTCTTGCGCTGGTTAATGTAAATGACTACAGTGTGGATATACTTTTTCATTACTGATTGTTATGGTTATTTAGGGAAAGTTCCTCTCGGCTATCAATTCAATGCTTTAGAAAACTCAGAAGACACACTGTTACCTTTACCTGGAGATAGCTCTTACACTGCTGAAACTAGAGATTACCGTGGAATACTTTCAAAAATATTTGGTTTCACTAACCATGTAAGACGTCATTGCTTTAACTAGGTTTTTTTGCTATGGTAAAATTATAAAGGACTGTACTACAATCTACAACTTTTTATCATTTTTAACAGTGGCAGAAGGAAGCGGACAAGTACGATATGCCGGGTCACTATCGTGTGTTCTTTTGCCGAACTAGTGAAATCGAACCAATACAAACTGGATTACAGTGGTTGGTAAACCAACTCCATGGTAAGTTATATTATCAATTTCGTTTTATTTTTGTTAGTTGAGCTTATATTCCATTTTAGTTTGTTTTATAGGGAAAGACAAGAAAAAATATCAGTATTTGTTGGACAGTGTAAAAATTTACACCCTTTCAAGACTTGTTCTCGCACTGGCTAAACAAGCTAACAAAATGAATCCATCATATCAAAACTACGTTGTTGATAGCAAGCTGGATGATTTAGCAGGTAACTGTTAAAAATGAGTGTGGAATTTGGCAAAATAGTTTATCAAAGAGTAAACTTTGATCACCCTGACCATCTTTTAATTCCTTCCAGAATCCGTTATTACCAAAGGAAATTATGAGTACCGACCAGAAATCGCTTGCTCATTTCATAAGTCTGTAAGTTACTAAAATATATCAAGTCAACATCAATATTGCAAATATAATGCTGAAATAATTTATATTACGTTCATAAAACAGGCAATGGGAATCTTGAAAATGCACAATTGTGCCCAAAGTATCGTGATGAGACGGGCGTTCATGTTGTTTGAAGAATTTGTTCCAGCATATAACTACGAGTGGTGTGACCGTCATAAAATAGAAAATGTTACTAAAGGCACTATGAAACCTATGATAGTAAAGGTATTTTATTTATCCACAACGACGATGCAAAAAGGGAACAATAAGTAGGTGTTCCCGTTTTGCATCTTCTTTGATTTATCCAAAAAATCATTAGCACGGATCTTAACATGTTTTTTAAAATTTGCACTTATTAATACACATTACAGAAGCAAGAAGAAGTTAAGCCAATTGAGGAAGTTGGCTTGGTTGAAGAACCCGATTGGTTGAAAGATGAGCCTAAAGATGAAGTGAAAGTAAGTTTGAGGGAATCCCAGCCCTATAATGTTGCTAGTAGTTATCGTGACCTTGCTAAACCGGAGACTGATTTTCGTTCAAGCGTTAAAAGAACGTTTGAGTTTGATGAGGACCAGCGCTTTAATATGCCAAAATACTGCAAACCTCCATCTCCGAAACGTGTTTGTTTCAGAGCTGACGTTGATGAATCTAATCCTTACACTAACTCGAAGCCGCAAGTAGTATGCCTAATAAAAAATAATCTGAAATAGTGCTTAGATTGTGATAATCTATTTATTATTTGATTGCTTATTTGTCGCTTGTCTCACGCATTTGCTTTCTCTCATCTATGGCTTGAAGGGTTGTACTTATGATTGATGATTGAATTAAATATAATTTTGATGCTTTTAGCGTTCCTCATCTCCAGATGGAGCTTATGGAGCCTCTTGGTTGGATTCTAAGCCTACGGTTTCCAAAGGGTGCGCTGGAAAACGGGACGATGACGATGAGGATTTACCTGATTGGGCAAGGAAACCTGAGATAAACCCTTCGTTTCATGAAAATGATTTCCCTTCTTTGGGGGGTGATGGAGGAAGTAAGCCAGCTAAAGGCAGGGGGTCATCAAGTCATTGGCCTCTCCAATCAGCCCATCATACTGGTAACAGCGGCTCCTCCATGCGTCCAACCATTCCACCAACCATTAAGTTTGCTGGTAGAGGCAGAGGGTTTCAAGGTGGTGCACCTCCTGCAACCAATATGTTTCTGGACGCTGAAGAGTTTCCATCTCTTGGAGCTAGTACTAATAGCAATAGTTGTAAGTTGAATGAGTGAAAGTAATGAATCAATTATTGAATTACTTACTTTTCAGCGTTTAGTATTAACCATACTTTATTCTCCTAGATGGACGAGGAAGGGGCATTCGCAAATCATAATTAATGAAGCGCAAACGGAGTTGGACAGCCCATTGTAAAATAAATCATCCTTGTCGTGAGTCAATAATCACGATATTCAACTTGATTTCATTATTCAATAGTTGGATTCTAAAGGTTTTCAGCGAAGCTCCTTAAAACACGACTCAATGCAAACGTTTTCATCGTATTCACCTTTCAGCTAGATTGGTTAAATCTACAATTAGACTGAGTGTTTAACAATGTCTTTCATTCTTCCTAGAATCTTATACAAAGTACACTTGCTATTAATAAACATTTATCGGTCAAGTTCACCGTTACGTTGACCTAAAACAATCAGTTCGTTAGGTTAATAGTATAAAAATTGGAAGCAGCAGAAAGTTCAATAAACTATACACTATATAAGAAATAGCTTCAATAAGTAAATAATGTTTAAGCACTATGTTTTAAGAAATGAAATTTGTATCTAACTAACTATTTATGAATCTCCATTTTATTCAAAACACAGTTAAAAGGCATCAAGATAAATCAGCAGCGAGGTTGATTCAGCCATTGAATGTTTGTTTTTATAAATGGAGTTTAATAAGTTATTTTACACCCTGAAGTGTTGTCTAATAATATTGAATATGTCTAGACTTAACTGAAAGACTTGTGTACTACGGTAGTTATCCTACATGCAATTCAAATAAAACATGACATACTAAATAACGTCCTACAAAACGTGTACAATGTATTCCAAATTATTTTTTTATTTTTGAATTTAAAAGTTGTAATTCATCCACATTTTAACCTTTGCGTTTGTTGTGAATACATGCAAAGCAAAAGAAAATGATCGCATAGTATAACATGATCTGATAACTGGAACAAACGGATGATAGCGTTTACTTTTAGTGATGTAGGTTGTAAGGGGTTTGGAGAACATGCTTGTAAATACGCTAAAATAATTAACCATATTTCCCGATTTATAGCATTAGAAGAAAGAAACACGTTGTTGAGGCATAGTTATACTAACCAATATGTTACGAGCGATCACAAGGAATGGTTACAAAATATTTGATTAAATGTTTGAATCAGAATGAAGGATATAAAATTCTTCAGCGACCCAATATTATATGAAAAGTCTATGAAAATATATATGAAGATATGAACAATGGACTGTTTTCAACTCAGCAATATTTGCTAACCTAAAAACCGAGTAGTTTTCAAGGCTGATGATAATGAGCAAGCTTATTTTTAAGAATAACTGTATGCAAATGATAAGCAGTAAGTTTCGAAACTTATTGACGTCAACAACTCCCCTCAATTTGAAGCATGTATGAAACAGAAACTCATGTTGCACGGCTTCTCACGTACAATGTGTGGAAATATCGGAATTCGAGAAACCTTTTACAGTTCTAAGAGCCACAATAACCGACGTAGAAGCAGGCACATTTATAATAAAACGTTGTAAACGTGACAACAAAGTTGCTAAACTTTTATGAAGAAAATTGGATTTTGTAGATTAAATAAATTTTATTGAAAAGCTGCATGCCATTCCTAAAGCTTAAAAGCTGCAAGGATACGACCAATATTGCATGTATGTATTGACCTGTAAAATCAATCCGATTTCAGATTTCGGCCCCTTTGGGTTGAGTTAGCTCTTGACAAAAGAGAATCGAAAAGTCTCAACCAGTTTCAAAGATTAAGCGGTGAACAAAAGTGGTGACACATACACGGACCGACCTGACAAAGCCATGAAGGAGCTTTCGCTTACGCATCTTAATGATGTTATAGTATCCTATCATTTATCATTTGTAACATAAAGCAGTGTGGTATGCAGTATGATATATGCATGTAGTGCTCACAAGTAGCATGGTATACAGTACCCAACTTGAATAAAGGGTAAAGATAGCGCTACTGCGTGCTCTTGCTCAGTATGGTAGTGTAGAAGAGCACAGATGACGGAGGCGAAAGCTGAAAGTGTTGTGTGCACAGAATTTGGATTGGAAGGGGGGCAAAAAGTAAGCTTTGGTTTCAACGATGCACAGCAATATTTGCTCTGAGTGGAGACTGGAATGTCTGTCCTTACTTCACATTTGTTTGCATTACGATGTATACTCATTTTAATTTTGATGATGATCAAAGCCCAAATTGGTTACTAATTTTAAAGAAACTTTGAAAACAGAAATTGCAGTTAATTTTATGTATGTTCCAAAATGTTAAAGAAAAGTGAGGCATAGCTTTGCTCAGTTACCTAGCTGACGTTGTATTCGTTTAGGTCCGCTCCTTTACTCCGTCCACCTTTGCTTTTTACTTGGTATCTTGTTGTTGTACAGGTTGGCTTGGTTTAGTGTACGATCATACAAGGAGGCAGAAAGTTTACGTTACGCAGCAGCGTATAAGAATAAATATAATTCAAATTAAAAAACAAAAAAATACTGCCAGTTTATGGAGAACTCAGCTGTGACTATTAAACCATCAAATGGTGAGTGTTTGTATTGCACTGTGCAGCACAAACAAGATAAATATATAGTAGAACAGTGAAGTGCTTCCTTTCAAAATTCCATCTTTTACTTTTTCACTCTTTAACTTAACATAACTCAAGAATACAATGGGTGACGGGAACTAACTTGCTAGTGGGAAACATAGACATAAATGCCATTACGTGTGGACACAAAATAATATTTAAACACGAATCATGTCATCTTTAGAACCCCCAGGGGGTAATCTACCACAACACCCAACTGGGAAAACGATTACCCTAACTTTAACTTCCCCAGCTCCGGGTCAAGCTACCCAACATTTACAGTCGCATGGCCCTTCCGGGGGTATTGGAACTCCTTTGATTGTTTCCAGCACAAATGTGATTCCCACAGTAACTTCTGGCCTTGGTGGGCTAGCTGCTGTCAGTTCCGCTTCCTCAGCAATTCAACATGCTCATGGACCAGTTAGTGTCCATTACGCTGGTGCACTCACGGGAGCATCTCTTCCTCCAAGTCTGCAACCAAAAGTGAGTGAAATTGCTGGAGAATCATGAGAATAATCTCTAACTATTGCCTAGTTAATTGTCTTTCAGCTAAAGTTGATTCCAAACGTTTTATTTTTTTCTAGGCACCCACTCAAAATTTTGTTCTTGGGCCAGGTGGTCCACCTCTGTTAGTTTCAGCTGCTACGGTTTTACCTAGTGCTACACCAACCATTAGTGGATTGGCAAGTGTGAGTGCTTCTGCTGGAGGGCACGCAGTGATACCACATTATGGGGGTACATCACTCCAAGCAAATCTCCAGGTGAAGGCAAGACCTTCATTTTTTATACAACCAAACTAAATTTGATTAATATAGAATTTCTAACAATTTTTTAAATAAAAATCGATAATAGGCTCCAACAACGCAGGGTTACGTCGCGTCGGCCGGTGGATTGAACATTCCTTGTGGTCCAGACAGTGGGGATGAGGGTATTCCAGTATCCATTCATGTGTCTAACCCGATGGGTGTTGGGCCAGGTGATGGCCCTGTATCAGATGCATCTCATGGTCCGGGAGGACAGACTGAGGTAACCTACCTTTCCTATAATAGTCCATATGGAGTTAAATATCATTTTTAATGGCCTTGCGTTATTAACCATCTGACACAACTGGAATAGTAAACTATAGTCAAGCATTCTAAACATTTTGCAGCAGCGACTAAAAGTTGAGGACGCTTTGAATTACCTTGATCAAGTTAAGTACAAGTTTGGAAACCAACCCCAGGTTTACAATGACTTTTTAGACATCATGAAAGAGTTTAAATCTCAAAGGTATGTTGCAATATTATGTACCATGTGCATTCATATTTCCCGTCATTGTGCATTCTTACATTCATTTTTATTTAATTGTTTGTAGCATCGACACACCTGGTGTAATTAGTCGCGTCTCTCACCTTTTTCGGGGTCATCCTGAGCTGATCATGGGGTTCAACACTTTTCTTCCACCAGGATATAAAATTGAAGTGCAAATGAATGACCAGGTTAGTTCCGTAGCTAGTAAGCATAATTTGCATGGACACGAATTGCCGTGTGTTAAATTGGAGTTCAAGACGTCATGTTTTGACATCAAATGGCAACAGCGTGTCCTTATATAAACTTTATTGTAGTTGCCAATTGGTTCTATGCAGCATGGAATCAACTACAAAGTTACCACCGTTCACACTGGGCTCGTGGCAGGTCAACAGACACAAACTCACCAGACATTACAACAGACTGGAAGCACAATTATTCAACACTCTGCTCCAGCAATGACGGTTCGATCCACGGTGACTCACACGTCACATCAGAGGTAAGCTAACCGATTATTCATGCAAGACTCCTTAATTAGTACAATTGTACATTGTGGCTTAATATAAATTATCACCGCCTTGAAATTCAGTACCAACTCCACTCCATACGTTGCAACTGGAACAACTGTGGCGACCGTTGTTCCAACAGTTGGAAGTGTGAGTTTGACGAACAACAGGGCTCTTTCACCAGTTCGTCCACCATCTCTTCCATCCAGTGGAAACAGTTTTGAAACTGTAGGCGGTTCGGCATTTACTCATTCTTTGGCTTCACCCTTTGTGCAAAATGCATTTCCAACGCTTCAGAGCCAACCTGTCGAATTTAACCATGCGATCACCTACGTTAACAAGATTAAGGTAAATTTTTCTTCCCGAAACAAAATACCAGAAAATTTGTATTTTGCAATACAAATTGAATTTTTTTACTTTGCATTCTGCTAGAATCGATTTCATGCCCAACCAGATAAATACAAGCAGTTTTTGGAGATACTGCACACATATCAGAAAGAGCAAAGAAATACAAAGGATGGGCTTGCTTCAAAACATCTAACTGAGCATGAGGTGTACAACCAAGTGGCTAAATTATTTGAAAATCAGGAGGATTTACTTCAAGAGTTTGGTCAATTCTTGCCTGATGCCACTGCATCAGTGCCACCCGTAAGCTCAATTAGCTCTGCACGACAAATTCCTCTTTTGGTTAAGGTCTAGTCGTCTAACAAAACCATTACTAATAGTTTTAATTGTTGATGCTCCGTTACTCACATTGTTGGTTGTGCTCAATTTATATAGGAGGTAAAGCGTCCTGTAGAGGAAACCAAAAAGCCGGCTAAAATGAGACAAGAGTACATTCCTGCGGCTCCTGTAGCAGCCCAGCCTCCACCCAAACCTGTTTCTGCTACTCCCAAGCGCTCCATCATGAATCCAACATTACCATCTGCAAAGAAAGTCAAGTACACATCGTCCTTCAAGGATGTCAGTTTGACAGAAGCCGGAAAATATGGAACACTAAATGATTTTGCATTCTTTGACAAAGTATGTATTAGTTTGAGGCAGTTCCGGTCTATTAAACAAATTCCTAACATAAATTAAGAACATATAGGTAGAAAATGTAACCCCTTTACGTTTTTATTTAAGGTTCGTCATCTACTTCGCTCTCCGGAGGTGTATGACAACTTTCTTCGAGTTTTGTTGCTCTTTAATGATGAAGTCATTTCAAGATCTGAAGTTTTGCAACTTGTGACACCATTCCTTTCCAAGGCACCCGAGCTACTGGCCTGGTTTAAAGATTTTCTGGGTCACAATGAGCAGGCTGCTTCACAGCAGTACGAGCCCATCCAGTCTGTCTCAAAGCAGGAGAAACTGACAGAGGAACAAGTTTTGGAAATTGGTAAGCTTTCATGAAAGTGTAAATAGATAAATGTTTTAGGTCGCTGACTAAATCTGCAGGTGAAAAACCATTGAGGCACCACTTACCCACATAAAGCAAATCATGTTAAGTTATGCTTCCTGATGAGTGCCAAGCCATAACTTAAAAGCTGACATTCTACTAACTCGTCCTCAATTATAGATTTTTCAACATGCAAGCGATTGGGAGCAAGTTATTGCGCTTTGCCGAAGAACCATCAGCCTCCACAATGCTCCGGCCGTACAGCTCTGTGCAAGGAGGTACTGAACGATGTTTGGGTCTCCTTCCCAACGTGGTCGGAAGATTCCACATTTGTTACTTCACGCAAAACTCAGTTTGAAGAATATATTTATCGGTGTGAGGACGAACGGTTTGAGGTAAGCGAGTTTTCATGTGGTTACCTTACTTCTGCCACTTCTAACATTAGAATATAATGACTTAATATGATTTTTGTTACTTTTTCAGCTGGATGTAGTAATTGAGACAAATACGGAGACAATAAGATGCTTGGAAGCTGTGGCCAAGAAAATGTCCCGGATGTCTCAAGAGGAACTACAAGAATTTCAGTTGGACGATTGTTTGGGAGGATCTTCACCAACTATACATCAGCGTGCCATCAGGCGGTTATACGGTGAGAAGGCTAGTGACATCATTGAAGGGTTGAAGAAACTTCCTACCATCACCGTTCCAATGGTGCTGAAAAGGTTGAAGGCCAAGGAGGAGGAGTGGAGGGAAGCACAGAAAGGATTTAATAAGATTTGGAGGGAACAAATTGAGCGCTTCTATTTAAAGTCGTTGGACCACCAGGGAATCAATTTTAAGCAGGGAGACATTCGCGCTTTGCGCTCAAAGGCATTGATCACTGAAATCGAAACGATTTATGACGAGGTTCGTATTATTCAAGTAATTTATGGCAGTTGTCGTTCTGGAACCTTTTCCCAATATTGTCTTCCTTTTTTGGTTTACAGCGTCAAGAACAAAATGCTGCAGAAACTGCAACAAACTCTCAACCAATCGAGGGTCCACATCTGACCCTGTCATATCGCGATCGATCTGTGCTGGATGATGCTTGCAACCTGCTTCTGCACCATGTTCGAAGACAAAGTGGAATTCAAAAAGAGGATAAGAGAAAAATCAAACAAATTCTGAAACACTTTATTCCCGACCTGTTCTACCATCCACGAATGGAACTATCAGACGATGAGAATGATGATGGTTCCCCAGATGAGCATGATAGACGCAGCCCATTGGAATTCCTTGTGAATGGCGGAAAAAACAATGGAAAGAGAAATAATGGCGCCAGTAAACGTAACAATGGAGCTAAACCCAAAAAGGATGACGATGGGGAAACAGCTAATGAATCCGGCGCTGCCTCTTTCGCAATAGTTCGACGAGACTCCTACCTTTGCCACTTGCCAGTTGCG
>LJIJ01001184.1:0-54059 GCA_001718145.1 Orchesella cincta
TAGTCAGTGGTTATTTTGGGTTTGAATTACGCGGAATGGTTGGTCTAGTGGGGAGAGCGTTTCCGAGAAGTTGGATATATGGAAATTCGAAATTATGTGACGTCGGGTGTCTTTGGGGCCCTATGGTTTGGGGTTCCGGTTTTTGTTTTTTGTTTGGTTTTGGTTTTCTGGTTTGGCTGTGGGGGGGGCTTTTGGTATGGTTGTGAGTACCTGTGTTGTTGAGAGTAAGAGCAGGATTAGTTGGAGTACCAGGAATACTTGTTGCAATTGGAAGTGTTTCGTTTGTGTGAGTTCGGTTTGCATAATAATGGATAACGAGCTGGCATGGATTTTTAGATTGTGGGCTTTTCAGAGATGTCTGGTGAGTGAGGATTTAGAGAATGAGCAACGCAAACAATATCAGTTCTTGGTTAGGCGTGTTGGATATCGGAAGTTGGATTCACTTTTGTTTGTCAAATCGGTAAGGGAAGTTAATGTAATCGTTCTCGATGAGAAATAGTGACTGGAGAGGAGGTTGTTATCGCACAAGACTTCTGGAACTTGTATTGTACCCTGATTGGGGTGTTGTTTTACGAGTGCCTGGCCGTTACTACCAATTTGAAGTGTTGCCTACAAAAAGCTTGGATCAATAGATTTGGAAATGGGATTGTACGTTCTTCTCCAGAAGGAGAGATACAGCTCACTTCAAGGAAAAAGATGGTGCGATAGAGTAGGCGGGAATATTGGTTGCCGAACATAGAAGTATATGTGGCGGTCGTTTTGTCTAATTGGTCTATATATATGTGATTGGTTCATGAGCGGGGAGCGATTGGTTTGGGTTTGTCTTTCACATCTTTAACTGATATCTCTAGCAAGGAGCATATGCGTGCTGTTTTGTGTGGGCTTGAGAACAGGGCTCACGAGAGGGAGATTCTGGGTTCTTTTTCAGTGTTGCAACTATTTTGGGGGGTGCGAGCTAATTCAGGAGAGGAACCTTGTGAAGGACTGTTGGCTGTGCATTCTCTTTTTTCAAAATTGGAATTCATGGACTGGCTTGAAGTTGGGCCCAAGTATTTGGCTGAAATGGCGGTTTGTGATATATAGAGGGCGTTTTGAGAGTAAATTGAAGTAACGGAGGTATCTCTGGGAATGTATTTGTCTTGCGACTTATGTCTAGCAGCATTGGCTTGGATCAGAAGATGTTGGGACCCAGTGGCGGCACGTTTTTGTGGCCGAATGTAGGAACTAAAAGAAATTCGTAAAATGGTGCACAGAGTTTGGGACTGTGAGAATGTCGATTAGGGGATGTCGATTGAAATTTTACATAGCTCTGATCTTCCATCTATATGATGTGTTTATTCCTTTTCCCCACTCGTAGCTTTAAGTGCATCGCAAGATTGGTTGGGGTTATGGTGGACCAGTGGGTTGGCTTCCCTACCCGGGGTTAGAGAAAAGATGTATTTTGGGCCAAACCTTCGTGAAGGAGGATATGGTGTCCTGGATGATGTGTCAGTATATATATTGTGAAAGATATTGTGATGAAAGTTCGGTTGAAACGAGAGCAAGTGTTTGTCCCATGGTCCGTTTATGGCTGTGTTGTGTTGATCGAGTATCAAGGGTCAACATTCATTTTTTCTCTAGTTTGGATGTACGGGAATCGTTAGATGGGTGTTTGTCGGATGGCGGCTTTGTTTTTGCACAATAAATTTACTTACGATGGATTCGATGTAATTATCGAGTATGTGGCTCCGCTGTCTCAGAAGTGAGAGATGGACTGGAAGTTGAGACTGAAATATATGTTTGCTGTAGATAGAGGTATATGCAGTGCGAGGACAAGCCTTTTCTACCAGATCATGTGATCCATGTAAGTTGTATAGGATTTTGGTTTGGCTGATTGAAGAAGGAGGTGGGGTTTACTTTAATGGTGAACTGCGATGGTAACGTATCGCAATGATCCAAATTTTGGGTATGCCCTCCGGGCCTTCAAGGGATTGGGCCTGATGCTGTCTTCCACTTTTTAGTAAGAAGAAGTAATATCTGAATCTGGATTCGTATAGGACTGGTTGCACGCGTGAACTTATAGGGTTGTGCGATTGTCTTGTCTGGGTTGCTCTATTTGGCGTTCTGTGAGGCAGAAGATTTCGATCAAAGTATTTGGATCATCAAAGGCGAATGGATAGACTTATACGTTTGAGTAGTAAGCATTAATGCTCAGTTGTAGGAAGGTTGTCCGCAGACAAGTACTGGTGGGTTCTGGTGAGGCTGCTCCACTTTCTATTGGTGGTTGGGTTTCGTATTGATTAGATTGCTGAAGTTTTCGAAGTCATTTGGAGTTGACGAGCTGGGCCGGACTTTGGGTGTTGAGACTGAATAGTGTATGCAATGGACGATGGCTGGTGTTTAGTTTTCACGGGGCTGTGCAGTCTTTCAGTTATGCTGGGTTTTTGTCCATTTGTTTGAAGGTGGTTGAAATTCTTGTAGGTTAGCTGTTTAGCATCTTTTCTATTCTTTGCATTTTGTGGTCGAGAGGTGGGTGTGTATTAATTAAGTGATGTAGACAGTAGCTGCCATAGATTCTCAATAGTGGGTGAGGACGGCACGCCGGAGATTTGTGGTTCATGGCGGGCATGAACATACCTGAGTGGGATAGCTTGTGGTTTGGGAAATCGAGTTCCATAGAATGTGCTTAATGTAAGTGCTGGATTTGCGCGCCAATTGATATTTAAATTCAGGACCAGCGAGATGTGCTGTGTTGTGTTGGGGGAGTGAGGTGTGGTGGATAGTTGGTGTGATCAGTATACGAGTGGCAAAGTATTCTGGGAGTGATTATGTAGTATAGCTTATTTGTGGGATGTATAACCTGTCTCATTAGGTGCTAGCGAATTTTGGGTGAGGCCTGTCGTGGATTGCTGGTGGAGCGAGGGAGAGGGTTGATGGTTCGTATATTCGCGGTGACCTATAGGTTCAGTGATGAGAACGCGTATAGATTTAGAACCGGGCTCTCACGGCGGCGTCCGTTGTGGTGGTTTCTGGATCTTTCTCGGCACTGTGGGAGCTTTCCAGGAAGAGCGATTGGACATGACAGAAGGTGCGAGATACAATGCGGTTCCGGTTGAATATGTGAAGACCTTAAAACGCGAGTTACGGAGAGTCTGTTTTCGTGAGAGTGTTTGCTGTGCGTATTTTGGTGTGATATGCGGGCTCCTCCTTTTATATTGTTATTGGTTGACCTAGATAAATTACAGTGAAGGGGTTAACTGGTGGGTGGTCTTTTGTGTGGGCGAGGTGATTTTCGAAACGTAAGAGGATGTGGATTGGCATGGTGGCAAGAGTAATTCAAGCTCATTCCAGGACATGATGGTGGGATCCGGGTTGGGGCTAAGATAGTTAGAGGAGGGTATTTCAGCTGGATTGAAGTCATGTTTTCTTTGTTATTGCAGTTCAGAGAGGAAGACAACGATCGCGAGCGGTGGGGGATATAGAAAGGGGAGAAGTGATAAGTGCCCCAATAATGTGGTGGGATTCGTTAGTTTATGGAGTATGCGTTTAAGGTTGTGGCCGAGGGATGGACTCCATAAGATTGTTCTTGTTGTTAATGGATGGAGTGGGTGTTGCATTGGTGTTTTCCGGCCATAATATGGTAAGGGACGATTAGTTAGGTGAGGATGGTGTGTTTTGTTCTCCGATTGTACGACATTAGATTACTGTTTTGAGATAGGTGTGTTTTGAATGGTGGTTTTTATCATGGTGTATTGGTGGTGGGTGTTGATGGAAATAGAGGGGGACCTGTTTGGCCGGTCATTCATGGGTGGTGGATGAATAGGGGATGCTTTCTGGTGGGTATTAGGCGGATCAGAGAGGGGGGTCAGTTTTGGGACCCTAGGGGGCGCCGGGGTTCGAAGTTGCTGGTTCATGAATTTGAATGGTCCAGAGGGCCAGGGTCTTCAAGTGGTGCCATGTGATATTTTGGAAGGTCCCAGTGGGCCGAGGGGCCTAAGTGGGTGCCATTGAATTGTGTGATGGTGGGGTCAGTTTTGGTGTCAGGTGATTATGTGGGCCATTGATTTTAAGGGTCAGTGGTGCCAGGTGTGCCATATAGTGGGTCCAAGGGAAGTGATGGTCCAGGGCTCAGGTCCAAGGTGGGGTGCCGAAGTGGAGGAGGTGGGAGGTGCCAGTTGGGCCAGGGTCTAATGTGTGTGGCCAATGCAGGTTGTTGTATAGGTCCAGTGGGCAAGGGTCCAGAGGTGGGCAGTGTGTGAGGTTGCTGTGGGGAGAGGGTCAGTGTTCCGTTAGGTGTCCGGAGTGGGGATTGTGTGAAGTGAATGTGTGTTGTCAGTTGTTGTGCTCAGGGGAGGGGTCGCAATTTGTGGGCATATGAAGTGATGGGGTCCCAGAGTGTGCCAGTCGGATAAGTGGTTAGCCATATGGATTATTTTGAGGGTCCTAAAGTGGGCTATTTGAGTGTTTTTGTTAAGGGTCCAGTGTGCCCAGGATGGATAGGTGTGGTGGAGGGTCCAGTGGGTCTCTAGTGGCTTTCTAGGTGTGGGTGTTCCAGCGTTTGTGTTGGTGGGGTGCCAGGGGCAGTGATGTGGCAGGGTCCTGGATTTTTCCCATGCTCTGGTATTTGATTTTTTCATAGCGTCCTTAAAATAGTGTTTATATTGGAGGCAATAGTGTTTTTCCGCGGGTTGTTGTTCCTTTGTGCCGTAATAATGCATTTCTTGTGGTTCGGTGTCTGGTGGTCATGATTTGGTTGTTGTTGTGAATATATGAGATAAATCGTTATTCTATTAGTAGAGTAGTGTGTGGTGGTTGCGGTGTTAGTGTTCATAGTGGACTTGTTTATTTCGAACGGGTTTTTGATCGTGTGGTGTTTTGTTGTTCGTTTGAGGGCGAGAGTTAGAGATAGTATAATTGTGGATTGGATGGGTGGGTTGTTTAGTCAGATGGGTTTACTTGTAAGTTACATGATGTTTTGAGGTTTTTGTGTGATAACTTGAATTGGAGGGAGAGAAGAGTTAGCGATGAAATATTTGAACTATTGATTTTAGACCGGGATGAAATTGCGTTATCTTGTTTTTGTTGAAGTATTGTGATTTTTATTTTAGGCACTTGTCACCGAAGTTCTATTTGCAGTGAGGCCGAGAGCAGATTCAATTGACTGTGTGCTGCCGTTTAGCAGTTTGCTCTTGAGTATTTGTTTTTTATTAATTGGTACTTTTACCATGTTAGTCTTTGCGTGGAAGTCGTATTTTCATCTGAGTGTTGCCTTGTGTGTTGTTCTTTAAATTGAATTTCTCCAAAGATGGTTTAGCTGCTGTGCTTAGGTGATGCTTGTACGGGAACTGGCTTGGGCATGATTGTGTTTTTTTTGTTTGTGTTGTTTTGGTTTGTTTTGTGATTTCTGGGCTGTTCTATTCATCGAGATTTAAAGCGGACTCCGGGAGGATGCATCTTTTTACCCGGTCGTGTTTTTGTGGGGGATGTCTCTTGTGTCTAATTTGTGGTTGTTGTGATGCGTTTAAGTAGGGCTCTTGGTTTTCAGAAGTCCTCCAAGTAAAAATATGATCGATTTTATGGGAGTTTTTGTGTTAAGTTTTTAGTTAGGTAGGGCGCGGACTGGGAAAGGCGAGTGCTCGTCAATTGCGTATAGAGAAGTACCAACAAACGTGTTTATATTATATATTCCGCTTGTGAGGGATATGCTTGATATGCGTCATTTTGTGTACTATGGGTAATGTGACGCAGTGGTTCCGATTTACCTAGTATTTTATTGTAGTGGTTTGTTTTTTTGTTTAGTATTGATTAAAGGGCAGTGGAGGCCTGTATGTTAGTGTTGGTGATTGGATTTGTTGTATTTGTTTTGAATATCCGCCGATGGATTTAATTTCCGAAGGGTAGTTTATTCTTTATATTAAATTGGAATTTTTCCGTGGCGATTTTGGCAGATTTGTAGAGACATAGTCTGTTGTAATAAACTGTGTAATGAGCGTGCGAGTTTGTACTAACGCTTGCTAGTACTCTGTCTATATTAATCATACCATCCGTTCAATGAGCTTCCTTAGAATTAAAATTTTCCTGTTTTTTGTATTTGAGGTGCCACGAGTGTAACGTCGAATGATGGTGATGGCATTTGAATAAGGGGAGGTTGATTTTTGGGTCAAATAGTATTTGCAAAGCTTGTAAGATAAAACGCGAAACTGTGTGCAGTTTTCTAATAGTCTGACTTTTGTGTAGCGAGTACTCTATTGATGTTAGCTTGTGTAATTTTTTTAAAAAATCCCTTTACCTAGTTGGGTGGATTTTATAGCGGGTTATTAGTTGTTTTTTAGGACTCGCTTTCATGTGGTCAGGAGTAACTTTGAAAGGGTGTATATTTCCGATTTGATAAAAGGTTTTTGATTCGCACGATATTGATTTTTTGATGATATGACTATCGTATAGCGTGTTTTGAACCTTAGATTTTTGGAAACTCCTATTTTTTCGTTCTTGGTCGAACTGGAGATGGTGGGTTGAGGAATACTGAGATATGAAATATGAGGTGTGCGATTTTAGTGGGACGTGGACATGGTCGGGGACAGGGCGCGGGACCTAGTTGGCCTACTTTTGCTTCTATACATCTGGGGGGCGCGAGTTGTGGCCGTAGGGCGTCTTGAGGCGGTGACGCAAGTGTTGTCGCTTAGTAGATGACGAGGCCATTTCCGCAGGTATATAGTGAAAAAGATATGGTATGGGCCGTGGAGCCGACGCTGGTATATAGGGAAGTGAGATATACCTTACTGTGGTTTTAAACGTATAAATCTCTGTATATTAGGTGTGTTTTGGTCTTTTGTGGGCCAGGAATCTGGGTTATAAGAGGGTGGTGTCGTCGCTGTGAGGGGGGAGTGCGGACCTGTTAGTAGGTGTGTAAGTGAATCTAGGTTTATTGTGCTGCATGTTGTTATAGAATGCAGTATGGGTTTTAATTTTGAGATTTTACATGTTGGTCTGGTGGATAGTTTGTTTTACAAATTTTTCTGAATAATAAAATTGATAATTATTTGGAGTGTTTTTTTTGTAAAAGGAACTCAGTGGGATGTGGCTTTAAAATGTACTGTGTTGTTGTGTAAAGGAAGATGGGCGCAATTAATAAGGGGTAAATGGGTATGCAGGATGAGGGAGATTGGCCGGACCGTGCCAGAAGTATTTGCGAAAGACGAGGCCGAACTTGAGGGTAGCGTGGATGGTCTCTCGCAATCGGAGCAGTTTTGTTTGGGCCCTGAGGTGTTCTCTTTTGTACTGTCAGTTACTGGGCTATATATATACTGGTCTTGTCTTGTATTGAGCGGTATTATGTTTTTAAACCTTGTGTGTTTAATGATTTTAGTGCAAAAATTTTTTTTTTAATGGCGTAACCACACTTTTTCTATTAATTTACGCTTCAAGAACCGCAATATGATAGTGCAATTTTGTTGTCATGTTTAATAGCCCCATCAACTGTCGGATGTGTCGGAGATTTTCATATATTCAGTTTGTAAGAAATGGCGTCATGTGTTGACGAGTCAGAGGCTATTTTTATTTTTTCTGTTAGCATTAAATCTTATCAATGTAACATATTGAGCATCCAGAAAATACTCATGCTGTATATATCGGTTATAGGAAATTATATCAATCTAATTTGGATTTTCCCATCAACTCGCCTGATTTGGTGTTCTCGTATTTTTGAAATATGTATGTTTGTTTCCATTTTGGGTTACTCGGGATGCGGTGTTGACTAGAGATTGCTGCTTTTGGGAGTCTTTGCGTACAGGTTGGTAATGGCTTTTAGAGGTGCGGTTGTTGTAGGTGCTGGGTTTTCAACAAATTATAAATCAATGGGTTGCTATACTTTTTTATAATCGTCAAAGTTATAGGTGAGGGGATTTTTTAAGGAGGTACTCTGCAGTCGTACCACATATCAAAAGTTAAGGATGCTACAGATGCTTTTGGTCTGGCTCTATTTCTATGGTCTATGGTTTGATTTTCCACTCCGTCATTCAAAATAAATAGTGACCATTTAGTTTTTGATATTATATGGTTAGTTCTCGTAGATTCTTTAAATGGAATTAGGGTTAGAGGTTTTGTCATCCAGTAAACTGAGCGGTTTTTCTTGCTCAGCGGACCATCTGGTATTCTTTGATTTTTATGTTTTATATCTTTGCTTATCTGTATAGGCTCTTTACATAAAATCCTTGTGATAGCAAAAACATTCTGATGCTATACAATAACTAAACTTTTTGGTAGATGCTTGCATAAAATTAGTATGCTTGTGTGATACATTGCAGATGGAGAACATTTTGTTACACGCAAAGCCTGAGGCAGCAAATAAATGAATAGCGTTTCTAAATACACGTGATACTATCAGTGGTTTAGAATTTTACAGTATGGCTCTCACGTGGAAGGAATCAATGTATTTTCGAAGCAAGTTTTTGTGGAGTTTAGATTTATAAAAGATTTTCAGCCCGAAGTAAACCTAAGGAAATATTACACACATGTTACTGAAAAATGATAACCAAATATTAAGTAATTCATCTTCTTAACATTTTTCTGTTGCAATTCTACGTTGTGTTTGTACTAAAGAACTGAAGAGATGTGACAAGCCGACTTAAGCACAACGTTTGATACGCATAAGTAGCCAAGGGGAGCTGATAACTGCTGACGTTCGAGAACTGATAAGCGCGATAAGCGTATAGAAACTTATATTGTACAAAAGTACTATAACTAGTTCTGCCAATTGACGTCAACGTTAATCTGGTTTTTGTGATACATATACGTGTTGTTATTCAGTTGAAAATTAAGTTCATAGAGTTGAATGTACTGATAAATTTGGAATACCTCATATATAAAAATGTCCCTGTCATGCTTGTTATAGAATAATGCTGTAGCAAAGAGTAGCGACAAAAAAAGATAGTCTACATACTCTTACTCACATTGGAATAATACGTTCGTATATATGTCTACATTTACAAAACTTCCTAATAAGAAGTTGCGTAAAATTCAGTTATTTGAACCGAGCAACGTTTTTAATGCATTTCCCTTCTCTACTTGAAGTTTTTCATATAACTTGATTTTATTTGAATTATTGAACGTTTTTGATTTAAGTGTGACTGTTCAACGCACGTAATTTCGTTTTATACCAATTTCAAGTAAAGTAAAATCTTCAAATACGAAAAAGCAACGTAGTAACAATTTATATCGAACAAATCGTGTTTTGATTATAAAAAGTGAATCATGAATACTACGGAAAAGAAAGTTGTTACCAGTTACCTTGATGAGTTGGTGAATTGCACCATTTGTAACGTGACACTACTGAAACATTTAGAAAAGGAAAACGTTCTTAGTCACGAGGATGTTCAAACTGTGGTATGTATTATAAACCAAAGTTATAAATTTGGAAATACATTTATTAATTGTCTCAAATAATACATTTTAGGAAGCCGAAGCTACAAATATAAAAAAAGCAGACACATTCTACAAAATCATTGTAACAAAAGCTTTCTTCCTTCCGAAGTTAAAAAGGGCACTCGAAGCCACCAACCAATCCTTGGCTCTGCTTGTTTTAAACGGCACTAGAAATGAATTTGATAGAAACAAGTTACTTGGACAAGGAAGCTACGGATGCGTCTACAAAGGGGAACACTTTGGGGTGGACGTGGCTATTAAACGTTTGCAAATTGATGCTTCAGAATCTGCTGAAAGGGAAATAAACATTTTGAAGAAGTTTAGCAAGCATGACAACATAGTCAGTTTTATGGGCTTCGGGACAACTGGTACACACCTGCTAATTTACATGGAACTATGCGACATGAACCTGAAAAATTGGGTGGTGAATAAGCAACCAATTAAAATTTCGCCGTTGGAAGTTCTAAGACAAATTACTGTTGGCTTGGAATGGCTACATGAGAACAAGATTGTGCATATGGACTTGAAACCTGAGAATATTCTTCTAACATCTCTGCCTGAGAGGGTCAAGATAACAGACTTTGGGTTTAGCAGACAAATTGTAGACGGCAGAAGTGGCGTGTCAACGTACGAGGCAGGAGGCACACTTGGTTGGTTGGCGCCTGAGGTACTTGAACAAGCGAAAGAGGAAGCCGCAGGAAGCTATAAATACGTAAGTGAAATTTGTGTTATTTTTTCATACTAAACCAAATATGTAGAATACATTATATTTTTGTTTTGCAGATCTATAAAACTTCATCCGATATTTTTTCGCTTGGTTGCATTTACTACTATGTATTGACTGATGGCAAACATGCTTATGGACAAGGCCATTCTGGGATCATCCATGCAAATATAATTCATAACAAAACCTCCATTTATGAGGATCAGTTGGTACATGGTTGCAAGCAGAATGTATTTTTCATCATTCTTATGGTATCTCCAAATGTGTCAGCCAGACCAACTTGCACCACTCTTCTTTCTAGTCCTTTGTTTTGGTCAAAGGATCGGAGCTGTAGATTCATGTATGATTTGTTGACTTATGGTGAGGAGATTTGGAGACCTGTGCTCCTTTTCAATGAGAAAACCAAATGTAATTTAGAGCATAAAGATGAAACTTACAGTTTACTCAATAGAGATATCAAAATAGATAACGCAGATGGATGTGTTATTATCATGGCATATTTGAAGTGCCAAAATATTAACGGGGTTTTGGAACAATACTACACAGCAACAAATGGTTTTGATTTGCATGAACTGAACTCAAGTAGAGTATTAACAAGTAACGCAGGAATCTTGGAAAGGGTTACCGGAGTCAAAAAAGGCAAATCGATTGGTGATTCACAAAAGGCAATAGTAGCAATTACATCAACTGGAAAAATAGAGCAACTAGCTCGAAACACTGAAGAGGAGAAGCTGTTCCAGTTAGCAAACCAAACTTTCAGTAGACTTGAAGCACAAGTTATTGAACGTTTTAATTGTTGGTTCAAACAACCTTCGCATTGCTTAGATAATAGCTTCGTCCAAGATGCTTATCGAGGTAGTTTGGACACAGTTATTGCTGAAATTCCAAACGCCAAGAAGTTGCAAGTTTGCAAATTAGTGGAAGTCAAAAGTTTAACTTTTAAGAAAGAATTGGAAAAATTGCCAAACATTCATTCTCGTGTTAACAAACTCATGAGGAGTAATGTTTGCTTTCCAGAAGATAAGATTAGTAGCGAATTATTTAAACAGTTCAACACAGGAAATAAGATCACAATATACGGGCAAAATGTATTAAATGCATTTGCAAATGTTTACACTTTGCAAAATAAACTTATTGGAGAATGTGAAAAACGATTGGAATTATACTTTTATGAAGAAGTAGTTACACATTTCGATAGTTTTATGGAGACGATTCTGAATTCTAGGGATACTTGTAGTTGCGAAAGTTTGAGACAATTATATTTAGCTCTAACCGATAAATATATGGCAAAGGTGTGCGAAATTCGGCAGCATAAAGCACGTGAAAGTAGTAGCCTGTCTATAATTTACTGGGTTGAAGAACCCGAGCTGAAAAGTCGCTTAAAGTCAAGCTACAACAAATACAGATTCTTAAACACAGCAAACTTGGAAAAGCGTCACATTGAAGTGAACTCCTTAATTTTCAAATACAAACAGGCGTATAAAATTGAAATGGATAAATGTGTTAGGCAGTCGCAGATTCAAATTCCAAGTGTGATACTTGATAACATCTCTATTATTAATCAGAAAAACGTAATAGAACCGTTCAATCATGAACTGCGGAGTATTATTGGAGAAAACGAGCTCATTGATGGCCATTTAAAAACATTCCGAGCGCACTTAGAAAAGTTGCGGGTTGAATATTTAGATTTAAACAGTCGAGTAGTAAATACTAAAAATACGAGTGTTCTGAATAAAGCAATACCATCTAGAAAGAAAGTAGATTCGCCAATAATATTTCAGCTAACACTCTTAAAATTAAGAACCTACTGCGTTTGTGATGAAAAAATAGTGGACTTAGGATACTCCTCGACGACTATTGGAGAAACAACCAATGGTGTACTTCTTTGCGAGCATCAAGTTACAGATCAAACTAATAAATCGAAGTTTAGAAGATCGTGGAACTTAACAGATTGCCTTTTCCAGATGGACTCTGGTAAAAATGACAAGTTTCTAGTTGGAGAAACTTCATACGATATACGAACCGAACTAATTTTAGGACTTCTATTCCACACGCTAAAACAGACTGTAGAAACTCGTCTAAATGGAGATGTAACTGAATGTGTCGTAACGATTCCATTTTGGTTAACAAGTGTTCAACGACAGCAAATTAAAGCAAGTGGGGAAGTTGCTGGGTTTGAGAAAACATTCCTCATCAATGAAAATTCATTGATGGCTATGCAATTTGCTTATTCACGTTTTCATGAAAGGCAACGTTCTATAGTTGTCTTGTCTGAAAACTCGAATCAAATAGATTCAAGTGTTTACACATGTGATAAGCATTACAGCTCTGTGGAAATGATAGGACACTGTTCAGTATTCAATGACAGTGTTCAGCCCAAAAAGGATCATAATTCTGAAGCAAGTCCAGCCTCAAGTTTGGAGAGAATCATGGAGTCATGCAAAATTGCATTGAAAATGAATGATACTCCTCTGAAGCATTTCGTGGACTACTACATGGGCGGTAGTACAAGTAGAAACGTAGTCGTTTTATATCACTCAGAAGAATATCGAAAAATTTTAACAAAAATGGGGAATCAAATATCAACAGCAGGGAACGTTTGCTACGTTGATGAATATTCGATTACTAAGGAGGCTTCGGTTTTAAAAGAACTTACAATGAAAGAACCCCGAAGACATGATTGGGTCTCTGAAAACGTTTATGCACAAAATGGTTCAGGAAGGGAAGTGCTGTTGCTAGCAAAACAGAATCATAATCATAATACGTATTTAAAAACCTTAAGAATTTCTACTTCGTTAAATTCGTCTGACGAAACCACAAATGTTTTTCAGAAAGATATCCGTGGGCAGAAATCTTTGATTGGCAGTGTAAAATTGAATACACTGGTAAGAAACTCGGAGATTGAAGTTTTACTTGAGATCTCGAATGAATCAATCGTAAATCTAGCTATCAAGCAACCATTCAACGATCCATCCATAAAAGTAACTTTGCATCATGAAAAGCTGAAAGATGATCAAATTTTTGCATGCTCAACTTTGTTGCAAACTTTTCAAATATTGGAGGAAATTAAGGAGACAACAAATCAATAATTAATTTTACAATGTATTGTTTTAATGCCCTTTATATTTTTAACCATTGTAAACTAAATCTTTGCCACTGATACCAATTTATGAAAATAAGATTCTCTTTTTGTTCCATAAAATTGTCGATTTTCTACATAATTTCTTATACCTAAAATTATTGCGAGTTAACAGTAGATTTAAGATCATACCACATCCACATCTAAAGCATTCATGTCATGAAGATTGAATGGATACTCAAACTCCAATTTGCTGTGCTCCTCGGCTATTAGCAGCGTGTGCTTGCTACAAACACGCAGTTAAATAATATCAACGCTCTGCATATACAAAAATGCTCAAATAAAGTGATAGCAATGTTTTGCATACAAACTGCTACCAGAACAGCGTCAAGCACAGAGTATGTTTGCTGCGCTTCTCTTTTTCCTTCTTTGTTCATAGTGTTTTTTGTATAACGCATTTGCTTGGAGCCATAGAGCAAACATAGACTGCACTTGATTCAAGAATCTTTTACTCTATTTTTGTTCTGAGCAGCAGTGTATATCAATGCAATGTAAATGCACCTTGTCAAAGCATCAAAAATATTTGGGTGTTTTTAATTTACAAGTTGTTTTATTTAGTGTGTAAAAGTTGCTATAATTAAGTGCTATTTGGTGCATTAATAATTAAACTATTTATAACTCTAAATAATTGAGTTTCAGTGCAAAATTTTAATTAGTTTTTGGTTGAAGGTGGAAAGTAAATAGTTGTTTTTATTGGAATTTGTTGCAAATTAAAGTTGAAAGAAAATCATTCTTTGCTAACTTTGTGCCCAGTTTTGGTGATAAGTTGCTGATTAATCATTCAAATCGTCAGTTAATTGTTTGTGAAGTTAGCTAGAGCTGAAAGAATGTCTGGTGGAGCCGCAAATCCGGCAGCTACGCCCACACAATGTCAAAATTATGGGGATGATGACAGACTGGAACGGTGGTTGGGTTTGGTAATTAAAATTGCACTAGTTAACTTCATGCTTATCTCAACATTTAATTGAACCATCATGTAAGTAGTTGGTTGTTTTGTTTGGTTTTTGCAGCACCGACGCTTTGTCAGCGAAGCCCAAGAGAAGGAGCCCGACGTCGTGTTTATTGGCGACTCTATGATCGCTTATCTGATGTACCAGGAAATGTGGGATCGGCTGTTTGTTCCCATGCACGCTCTCAATTTCGGTATTATGGCGGAACGCACTGAAAACGTGCTTTGGAGGGTCGTCAACGGAGAAATGGACCAGATGAACCTAAAAGTAATGAACAAATTGTTAAAAATGCATTTATACTTCTCAATTTTACAATCATGCTTATAGTGATGATTATCTTGATTTGATAACCCTTTTTTCTTGTGATTTTTAGGCAGTTGTGCTCCTAGTCGGAACAAACAATCATGGAAACACCTCTGAACAAGTTGCTGACGGGATAATTGCAATTGTAGATGCGATCAAGGAGCGTCAGAAAAACGCACACGTCATCGTCCTCGTTAGTTTTATTAAAATACACATAATTATCATTTAAAGCGAATCCTATCAAGTTTAAATGATTCTTGTCAAGAAATTACTGCCGAGAGGAGAAAAGCCTAACCATATCCGTGAGCGGAATGCCCAAGTCAACGAGCTCCTCGCCAAGAAGTTGGTTTCGAAGTCGCAAACCCAACTTTTGAATATTGACCCCGGTTTTGTGCAACCAGATGGTAGTAAATTAGCTAATTTTCATGATAATTACAGTACATATCAGGTTTTAACCTGTTTTTGTTATGTTTTAGGCACCATCTCCCACCACGACATGTGGGACTACCTCCATCTCACAAAATCAGGGTATATCAGGGGTTTCGAACCCGTTCACGAGCTCCTCCTGCAAATTTTGGACGAAGAAGATGAAAAAATAAAGCGAAATGCCAACCTAGAAGAGTTGGCAATCGCGGAGGAGGGTAATTAATGAGTAAAAACTGTAATTTTCGTTTTTGCACTTCAAAAATTATTGTAAAACGGCAGCTGGCAGTGATATCTTTACACTTAACTTTAAAAGCTAGGTAGTTACTGATGTGAACTTAGAATCAAATGAAAATGCACAATTTTTTGTACTATTGCCTTCACTTTAAATGAAAAATTCAAGCAAGTGTGAAATCTTTGTAATTTTTATAGAGTTAGGGAGAACCATAGGCTTAGGCAGGCTAGAATCAAATCAAGGGCCAAGTATTATCACACAACAGTATCGAATCATTGTGATTCTTGTTCTTTGCGTGCTTAGAATCGAGTGAGTTGAGTGTGGACTGCTTCCAAATCATTCTTTGTGTGTTATTGTGATTAATTTAGAGTGTTTGTCAAGTTCTGACTGATTTTCAAGGATTATTAGGGAGTTTTGTGCCTTTTCTGAGTATTTTTCGCAGGTTGAGTGACAAAATTAGTGAAAATTAGGTAGAATATGCGTAAGAATTAACCTCTTCAGCCATAAATACACCACAGTGGTGTAATGACGTTGTGTTGCAGTAGGCTACCATATACGTCACTGTGTGTCTGCATTAAAAATACAACGCTCCCAAAGGTACACCACAGTGATGTTTCAGTGTTTCTATGCCGTAATAGATCTCCAATTACGTCACATCTGATGTCATTGGGAATATTCCCTGACTCCCGAAATACGTCACAGTGATGTTTCAATAATATTAATACGAAAAAAATGGGAGCCTAGTAATTTTACCTTGAAAACTAATTATGGGAGTCTGGTTGTATTGACGACAACAGAAGTATGGTAGTCAATGCAAGTATCATAGCTACATAATGTGGGAGCTTATCATCTTAAGGTAAAAATAAACTCAGCACTGATAAGGTTAATTGTTTATGATATTTTAGGTAGTTCAGGGATTTGTGTTGTGATTATTACTGCTATATTGTATCTCAGGTCTACTTTTTGGCGAGTTTTGTATTTTTTGTATGATTGATATTCCATTTTGTTGAGTTATAAGTGTATAAGTTACTTTTTGCAGTTTGATGTTGATTATGTAAGGTATATATGAATTTAGGATAGTGTTATCATGAAAGAATAAGTTTTGTGTGCTACAAATTGCTTTTGAGCTGTGAAATAAAATGAGTTGTGAAATCAGCCATGTAGTACATGTTTATATTGATTTTACGTACTTTGTAGGGAAGAGTTGACACAATAGGTAGGCAAAACTAAAGTTCTTGTCCCCATAACTTGTTATGTCCTTGAGGCAATCAGGAACAGGAGTATTCATAATATTATACCATATGTGTGTAATTTGGCATTATTTGCAACTATCAGTCTTGTTAGATAATGTTAGATTGGACCTAAAACCGTTTCTTTATAAAATTTCGACCTAAAGAAAATCCCAGGTGTCAGTCTCAGGTATTTATACCAGTAATGTTTGGCACCAGATAGGGATACGGTTAAATTTGGTTACGTTTGTGTTAGTTTGCGTGCAGAGCACAGGAGTTGAATGCTAAAGCATTTTGTGTATGACAAAAGCGCATCCTTTTATAGTCTTTGTATTTTTGAAAAATTATCAGAGTCCAATGTTTACCTATATGAATCATCTCCCGACTTACGCAACTGTTATTAAATTATGTGTACATGCTAGTTACGTGGTATCCGTCAGCAATATGTATATAATGGCGGCGTAGTGGTTTCGGAATGTTTGTGAATTGGTGGAGAGTGGCTATTTATTTTTCAGAAAGGTTTCGTCTTTCCACTTGACATCGTCTTCAAAATGCGGTCAATATATATGGGAATCCTTTTAATATGTTATTATTCCCAACTGGATGCCAAGAAAATTTGTGACTTAGCTTCTCTCACATAAATGAATGGATGGAAATCATACGCACATGTGTATCAAATTGGTATTATTACGTATAAACATAATTTTAAATTTGAAAAGTGAAAGTATATTAAATAATAAATATCTTTTATCTAAATTCCGAGGTGCTGTTAATACTGGCTACGCCATACGGTTCATTTGAAGACCCTTACTTCCCAGTTCTACGGGAACACATCACATAGTGAAATATCTGGTGAATGGGGATTTACTTCAACTAACAACAAACTGTAAATACGACCCAGCACCTCAGTCAGGAGCATGATGGACAAGTTCTGATAAAGCGTTGACGAAGGGATTGATACCTTGAAAATCTGCATTACAGAACTCATCATTAACAACTCTAGTTTTACTCGTCGTCTTTGTGCTGGCTTTTTCGTGTGCTCCTTGGATTCCGTGTGATGTGTGTCATGTTATATTGTAGTTTTTACTAAACCATGATTTGGGTTAAATTTTGTATTGTTGAAATTTACTGTAGTTTAGTTGCATGCGTGACGTGTAGCAATTATTATGTGTATACGTATTACATATAGTAAGTAATGTGAAATGTGAAGGAAAGCATGCACTTCGGAAATTAATAATAATTGTAGTTGAAAATATGTATACGTGGAATGTTATGTAATTTTATTCATTAGGTAGAGGAGAACTTTTCAGTTCGATTGGTTTTTTAGATAGACAAATTAGCAAATACTGATGAGGTAAAATGACGTGCTAATATAGCCATGTAATGATTGATTACTTGATTACGGTGCAATTTACAATCAATCAATCATAAAGGAAGTCTATGTATGCATTCGTGTCACATCAGGAAAAAACATAATATGTCTGTTTTGAAATTTGTTTTCCTAAATAATGACGTTTTCCTCTTTAGAAGTTGCATTGCATGTGAATAATACGTGTCTACAAAAAACTGTTCGCCTCCCCCTTTTACGTCTATTGGATTATTGCATCAGTTTGTACGTTTGTTTATGCAGTTTATTTTCTAATGATTTATCTTCACACGTCAATGCAACTTGCTACACAAACTGCTACTTGTGTATGACATTCACGTTGACTTTTCCTGTTTCAAAAAGTTATAAAGGTTGAGCGGTGTCTTTCCATTCGCAGTTTGCTGGATTGTTGAGGTAGGTGAGTATATTTTCCAGAACTGTCTAGTCAATCCGCTTATCTAGTCTTCAAAATGCATAAATTTCGTATTTGGATCCTTATCGCAACTTCGTACTGTCTTCAACTAGCCAATGGACAATGTGATCCGGCGTGTGTCACCGAAATTGAGGCAGCCAGAGAATATGCACGTGAGTTTACAATTCGAATTTAGAGCTAAACTTAATAATACTATATTTTAAAAGTTAAGTAACAAAATAAATTTCTTTATTATCCCAGTTGCAAGCGCGAATGAAGTGTTCCGAGATGTGACAAGGAGAATTGACAACCTTGAATTTACCACGATTGCTACCTTATCAGCGGATAACAATCTTTGGAGGCAAAACTTTCGAGTAGTGAATGCAACTTTCGAGAAACTTAAGAAAGTTAATGTTTATTATTTGACTGGAAATTGGTTTATAAAAGTATAATAAGATTTTTAAATAAAAATTTATTTTATGATGAAATTGAATATGTTGTAAGGAATTTTTTCATTTAGGATATATTTCATGATAATGTCGGTTTTTGATTACACCGTATCTATGTAGAGCATATCAAGCATTAAAACATATCTGGTAGGGGAAAGTGGGAATAATAATTATCTTCTTTCGCCATTCCTGCTCCTATTTCAACATGCTTTGAACTATCTTTATTTGTACTCGAATTATGATGGTACAACTCATGTGTGTTATAATATCACCCATATCCAGGTTGTACACTTATCCATCAATTTGCCAAAATATTTTGAATGTGCATTGTCCGCATCGTAAAAATGACATGTTCATACTTAGTTTAACCCTCATAACTTCTGTATTTTCCATCAGATAACACCAATTTAAGGCTCATTCGTGAGTAAAACTTTCATGCTATTGATACGGATTTATTTAAATCAACTAATGACATCAATTTTTGTGAAAATTTTAAACAGGATTTTCTCAAATTTTTGTTTATTATAAATATTAAAAATTGTAAATTTTTTAATACAAAAAACACCCATCGCTTACTTGTTCATAAGCAGCACAAACATCTTGACTTTTATCATGGGAACATGCTGAATTTTTTTAGAAGTCATATTTTGGCCCTTCCTTCGGTGAAACCTACCTCTGAAGCCAGACAGAATTTTTTAAATTTCAAAGTACCCTATCATTCACCGCTTGAAATTCTCTACCAGATAGGCACATAAAATCAATAAAAAGTGCGACTAAAAACCGGCTTTATTGCAACTACTCCTTAGCAATTTAATAAAACAATAATTATTTGGTTTGTCGCAGTGCGTGCTACGCATATCGGTTTCCGAAAACGTATTTTTCCTGCCTTGGCCTACAAAAGTGTGTAGGCATTTCACTCTATAACCTTCAAAGCTACCTAAAAATATATGTAATGACATTTTTTACGCGATTGAATAACTGAGATCGTTGGGTACTTTCAGGAAATATTTGAGTTTTTCACGTAGATAACTGGAGAATATTAGTTACATGACGTGTGGCAATTCATCATGCAATGATTGTTTCGTTGAAAACCAGACGTATCTTCGTGTCAAGCTGAAAAAATATTTATGACTGTATGAAATTGTTGAATATTTTTGTATGTAGTTTGGAATCGAAATTCTAGAAGGAACATTTATTTCTATGGGATGCGTGCATGGGTATGTATGTTATTGCAAAGTGCATTCAATTGTTTATCCAGTTCATTTGATGAAAATATTTTGAAGAACAGGAGTGTAGGAAATGATTTAAAGTAAAGGATTTTAGAAAACAAATGTAGTTGTAAATGTTCCTTTGTTTGCATTTTTTTGGTATCCTCAAATCCTTCATTTATTCATGGTAAACATTTACAACAATAATAAATTACTTTCTCTCAATATGCCCCTTGTTAGGCTTACTTCAGGTTCTCCTATCCACAGGTCTTTTCCATAAAGCCGCATTTATATACCAAATAATCAGTACATGAATCCCTTTCGGAACTGTAATGCCCTTCGTCTTGTAGCCCCCAAGCTGACATGCAACAATGTTCAGCCCCCTCTGAAACCTAAGGAGATACTTCTTCAGTGGCGTGTCATACGTCAAATACTGTTTCAACACATGGAGAAACTCTTGAGAAGCAGGATACAACCTCGAAATAATTATAAGCATCCGACATAAAACCAGCATCCCGACGCAAGCATCCCCTATATAAAAGGTTACCGCTAGTAAATCCGTTTCTGGCTCTTTTAGCAACTGAATCATCATAAATACATCGGTCACAAATTGGGAATAGTTTGAGCCCATTGTTCCACCCATTAACAGTCCCACCCAGCTGTTAAATGAGTTGGTGGCAAGAGTAATTTTTTCGTAATCCCGAAGCAACCCCATGACATCATATTCCGTTCCAGACACCGTTGTTTTTGGGTTTAGACTTCGCTTTGCGATGAACTTTCTCCTGAAAGAAAGCTCTGCCTTGCTCTTATGAGAAATACCATCTTCCAGTTCAAAACTGGGCCTTTTTATCCCAAGCTCAATCAGTTGCTTGAACACGTCCGTCATTTCTCGCATAATGTAAGTATAGCTGGATGCAAACAACTCGCAAATCATGATGGAGCAAATTTGGTTAACCCAAATGTGATACACGTAACAAACTTCATGTGCACAAAATATAGCGCGGAGAAGCCAGTTGTCGAATGGAACCAAAGCGTAACTGTTGACTGCGTACTTTGGGGCAATGTAAAACTGAACAAAGGATTGCCAACAGCCTTGAATAACAACCAGTCTGAAAAAAATCACGAATGAGAATAGCTTGAATAAAAGTGAAAGCAGTACAAAATTTCACTTACGTGTGCATCCGCACAGCTCCGATCATTTTGAAGGATTGCTTTTTCCACGCGTATTGGATAACCCAGCTTTCTAAATACGTCCTCCTGAATTTTCCAATTTGCACAGAGGATCTCAAACAGGGGATACTTTCTGCACCAGATATTTGTTTCTTGAACTACTTGGGAGAAACCAAGAAACCAATCCCACATGCCCATTTGGTCAGGAAAGTGAATTTTAATGGGTAAGTAGCTGTGATAAGCTAGAATTAAATACGTAAGTTTCGTTATAGAGTTAAACCAAAGAGCGTAGTATAAGAAAAGGCGAATTCTTCCAGCTTTTTTAATTATAAATTCTCCCGTTTCTGGATTCCGAACGACGTAGAATTTACAGAGGGCCATATAGCTCAGGGTGAGCCATAGGACGCGTTGATAGTCAGAAAGCTTTGCCATTGCTGCTCAAATGAGAAATGCTGTATTTCGTCGTGCACAAATTATAATTGGTTCACGATTCTCATTATCTCTTGACATATATCATAAGGTTCTATTGATTATGTAATGCATTCATTAAGTCTTCTTAGTTCTGATAAATTTAATGAAATCGATTAAGACAAAACCTCCAATACATACGTCTGAATATATTACTGTTAACACTTTCTAACTGATAATAAGTTTGACGTTAAAGCAATCAATCAACCACATGACAGAAATTGAGATAAGCATTATACAGCTCTCCATTTTTTCACCTGACTTATAAAAATCAATTGGCGATGCAGACAGAAGCCAAATAAAAATAGCAAAAAATAATGAATGTGTCGATTTTTAATGAGATGCCTTAGTTAAGACATTTTTCGGATTAAGAAAGAATGGGGTTTCATCACCGCAAAATTAAGAAGAAAACCAAGCATACCAATATGGGTAGTTTTTTGGGAGGAACAAACGCAGCATCATCAACCCTAGGAAACGTAAGCTACCTCAGAAACGCGGGGAGTCAACCAATACCAAGCCAATTCAACTTCGGACAAACAAACTAGATAAGCAAAAGGTAGTAAAAGGTTTAAAAATTGGGCATGTAAATGTGCAATCTATAAAGAACAAATTTCATACTATTCAATCCATGCTAGTCAAAGAACAATTTGATGTACTGTGTATAACAGAATCCTTTCTGAAGCCAGAACACATACTACTCAATTTTAAGGGGTATCAAACATATCGTAAAGACTTAAATAATTCTAAACAGAGAGGCATTGTTATTTTGATATCAGATCACCTAAAATTTTGGGAACTTAAAGTTTCAAATACCTCTGAAAATACAGAAATCGCTCTTATCAAAATCCAGTACCAATTTTTAAAGAGTATTGCTGTAGCATGCGTATACCGCCACCCTAACTATAAAAAAGATATTTTGCATAATGACATTGACATGTTGATTGATACTTTTACTAAAATACATTCTGAATCCAATGATTTTCTTATACTTGGTGACTTTAATTTGAAAGAAATACGTGAACCCGCTCATAACCTTCTGTGAATCTGTGAATATTACACAAATTGTAGATACTCCAACGAGACAAAATAAGATTCTTGACCTAATTTTTGTAAAGAGTGTGGATAATGTAATTAAGAAAAATGTGTTTGATGCATCGCTTGCTGATCACCTGCTAACATCATGTATATACAAATACAAGCATGTAAAAGCTACCTACAAGAAAGTTAGTTTTAGAGTATTCTCAAAACCAAACACTGACAGATTCATTGAATCTTTGAACCGTGCTTTCTGTGAAAATATTTATGACTACGATACCTTTGTCACAGTTTTTACTGAGACCCTTAACGAATGCATACCCATATGCACGAGAAATCAAAAAATAACAAAACACAAAAAATATATATCCTTACAAACAAAGCGTATACTTAGGCAGCGAAACAAGCTTTTTCTTCTAAATAAGCGCTCTCCGTCTATATCAAACAAAAACTATTGCTTCTTCAGAAAAAAGTAAAACATGCAATATTAAAGGACACTAGTACAGAGATTAACCAAAACATAGAAAAAAGGTCTATGGAATGGTATTAAAAGCAGCATCGAAATAACACAAAAACCCCAATGTTTACCAAATCTGAGTCCTGACTCAATTAATGATTTCTATGTTGAAATATCTACTCTAGATAAATCTAAAAATATTACTTTACCACGTAAGCCAGCTTCTATTAATCCAAACTACTGTCAGTTTACCTTAGTACCTTTCAAAGTTGTAGATATCAGAAATGCGTGGAAAAGTATGAAAAATCACGGCTCTGGATCGCTTGATCCTCTTGGTATCAGCAACAGAATGGTTGAATATGCAATGAGTTCCTCAAATTTTGTTTATGCATTGACAAAACTTTTTAACAGCTTTCAAGCTAATGGATTTGTGCCTGAAAGCTTGAAAGTAGCCAGAGTTGTCCTTGTACCCAAAATCAAAGATCCTATTTCTCCCAATGATACCAGACCAATATGTATACAAGCTGTCTTTACTAAACTTCTCGATAAGTGTATTTTTAAGCAGCTTAATACGTATTTTGAAGAAAATGACCTTTTTTCAAAAAATCAGTTTGGCTTTCGGCGCAAACTTACTACAAGTCATGCTTTGACGGCCATAACTGATTTTTTGTATGAAAACATAGATAATAACCATATCTGTGCTTTAATTGCACTAGATCTTCAGAAAGCGTTCGACTCTGTCAATCGGGATATTTTAGTTGAAAAGATGAAATGGTATGGAGTTAATGATAATCTTATTCAGTCCCTTATCTACGACAGATCCCAATATGTAGAACTAAATAGCATGACTTCCAAACAAAAGTATACGACTAAGGGTATTCAGCAAGGTGCAGCTACCTCAAGTCTATACTTTTCAATCTACATTAATGATATGCCAGAATGTGTTAAAAAATGTAAATCATTTTATTTGCGGATGACACTAGCCTTGCTCACAGCTGTAAGATTGAAAACCTACAAAGTATGTTAAGTGACATTGAATCCGATCTTGAAAATGTTAGAATCTGGCTTGAAGAGAACCAAGTCAGTCTCAACCTTAAAAAATCTCAACTACTTTTTGTGACTAAGAACAAAGCCAGTCCTCTTCTAAACTCAGCCAAGGTATGTATCAATAATGTTGAAATACACAGAGTAGAATCATTAAAATACTTTGTGTTATCAATTGACAACAAAAAGATACTTATAGACTCATATGTACTATCTATTTTAAGTTATGCATCCACAATATGGATGAATAATATTTGTAAGGAATGTGTATTAATGCTAGAAAAGGTCATGAAGACGGCTGCTCGCTTCATATTAAACAAAAGAAAATATGACAGCATAACGAAAATATATGTAATGTGCTTGAATGGTTGCTACCAAAATATAAGTATAAGTATGAATGTCTAATACTAACCTATAAGATTAAGTATAATTCTGACAATGGTTTTTTTGTCAACTACCTTGACTTCACAAATGTTAATGTAAAGCAGACCAGACGTACCTCCTATAACCAACCTGCTATGAAATGCAAGTCTTTTTGGGGTGAACGTAGCCTGAAGTACAAGGGTGTAAAGTTTTGGAATGAAATACCAGTTGAGTGTACCAATAATCAGGCTGTAAGCATTCATGTATTCAAAAAAGCAGTATTAGCTTTTCTACTAACTAGTCAAATAGCTGAGCGTGTAACTGATTACTCTGATTGTCTAAGTGATTTTTCCTTTATTGATGATGTTGTGAATAGACATAATAATGCATAAGTCTACTATATTTATAAGTATGATCATTTGCTTTTATATTAATATGTGTCATTATAATTTCTACTATCTTCTTCTATACTAATGTATGTAAGTATATAAATGTCACATTAGTGTAACTACCTCTCGAGGAATCTAATTGACAATAAATGAATATTATTATTATTTAAAAGGCAGAGAACATGACAGAATGATTATCTTTAATTTAAGGGGAAATGGCACAACGTATGTCAGAAGCCTTCCATCTGACAAATTTTCACTTTCTTTGGAAATGTCATACTCCTACATTATGGTATGTAAAATGTGTACGTAAAATATGCGAAGGTGGATTCGCATTCAGCTCAATATCAATTTGACAAAACGGAGCTCCTTGTTTATTGAACTAATGTTGTATGTTTTGAGCGTTTTCCTAACTATTCTATTCAACTCTGCATTACAAAATTTTCTCACAATAGAAACCTTCACGAATATAAAACTCAGGCTGACAGCTAACAATTTGTTTAAAACAGCGGGGGTTTTCAGCTGGTACCAAGAAAACTGACAAACTTTTTGAGATCGTGTCGTTCAGTTTTGTAACAAAAAACTTTACGATGGAGGTTTAGATTATTCTCACTACAAATCATTTTTTCGTCAGTCTACAAGAGTTTGTTGGTCAAAATCACCATAGTTTTCCCACGAATGGTTACGCATACATAAAAACAAAACCAGATATTTGACATGGTAATAGGTCACCCTATAATAAATCTCTGTTGGATAACAATACATTGTTCGGTATGAAACGGTTTGTCCCAACTTTTGTTAAAAAACTCTAATCCCACGGAAATGTGTTTTCTTACAAATTTTATAATCAGTTTCCAACTTTTCTATGTATATAATTGAACTTTCAAGACACAAATAGGAAATCAAAAGTGTCTCCCGTTAGGTATTTTGCTCAGATGTTAATGCCAATCTAATTTGTTAAAAAAATAAAGCACGAAATTTAGGCTGATGTACCAGGTCTTGTGACTCGTTTCCATTTGTCATGCAATTCGTCCATTTTAATTTACCAATCTTTGATCTAGTCATTCTAGGTATTTCAAAGTAAAACTCCACTGCACAGACAGATAATTGCCTCCTTTTTTCATTACTTTTTTACTATTTCAGTCGCGTTTTCATGTTTGTATGCTCATAAAAGTAAATAAAAGTTCCCGTGAAAAAAAGGGAAGCATTCTATTATTAAGTAAATAAGTTTATGCATACATTTGATTATGAGCTGCTTGTTTGTTTAGTTTTTATAGTGATTTTTGGTACATGATATGAAGTCAGGAATTGTGTTTCGGCGAGCACATCATTTTTTGCATAAGATAAATTTTAATGTTATGATCATTGTATTCCCGGGAGACATTTCATAAATACTAATAAATCTTTCGCAATTTCCTGGTCGAAATGAGTTTTTATAAGTTGGTAAATAATTTCTGACAAACTATTGTTTATTTTTTTGACAATTTATTAATCAATCAATACCAACAAAGCCTACTCAATTTGATAATAATTAATTTATACGTTTCTACATGCAAATGCTCTTAAATGAATTTTCAAGAAGTAACAAATCAATCAACCTCTCCACAGAATACTCAAGCAATTTAAGAGGTGTTTCCTTCTCCACAAAGTTGTTTATCCCAATGGTAATTTTCGATAGGGAGCAGGCATCTAAGTAATTTATCTATTAAAAATTAGTCAGCAAACGCTTTCGGTATCTAATTCGTTGAATTAAGACGCCAGCTTTTTCAAAAAATATCCCTCGAATCGCAACAGAGTGATCCTGCCAACCCAAAAACGTAAATTGTAACAGTCCCCAAGTTAAAGAAAACTGCAACATTCCACAGCGACAGGGAATCGGAACAGCCGTCCTCTGAAATAGAAGGTATGCTGCACAAGTTTTGTATTAAGCAGGCACCAGCCATTATGGCAAAAAGTATAACCCCATGGCACTTGTTGAACAAGGTGTTTACTAGCTGTGCTTTTCTGTGTAAGGATGGCTCGCATCTGGATGTCGTTTCCATGATTCTACTTAAAATTTTTTTTAGACACTTCTACAATAATTTAATGATGGTATTAGTAAGTTACCTTTCAATTCCACTCAAAATAAGCCGTTGGCAAATAATACCATTCAGCAAATGCATTCATCCAACAAGCCAGCTGCCACGATCGCTTTCCAGATGAGGATGTTTAAAATCACGATTATAATTACTAGTGGGGCAATTTGAGACACGAGCCAATTAGGGATTTTCATTGTCCAGTGTGCATATTGGATTCAGAGGGACAAGAAGGTTCGGAAAGCTAAATGGACGCAGAAGACAATAAAGTCCTAGAAACAACGGTGTCATAGAGAGTAGGAAGGTTTTACATAGTAAGTGAACTATTTTTAGCTTTCACATTACAAAAGCACCTTGTTCATCTATGAGAAAACGATTAGAATCTTTGAAATGAAATGTAAATTTTACTAAATTAAAAATTTAATTTAGAATTACCAAATGAAATGATAGTTTCCATTTCCAGCAGCGAGTTCAAAAATTTGGAGAAAGTTTTGGTCTCAGTATAATTAAAGAGCATAATGAATACGCAATTGATTGAGCCGCATACAGCGAGAATTCCAAATATGATATTAGCAATGTCTCACTTGTGCCATGAACCCTTTAATCGTGAAAACCATTTGTTATAGCTTGAATAACAAGGATGACTGCCCAAGTTAACAAGGCTTTTTTTATAATGACATCAATTCACCCTGTTACATTGTTCCATGAGTAACCAAATCCAGGTATGGTTCGGGTATGCAGCTATGTGTTAACCAGAGGATTTAATACTCCTGTAACTCGTAACATGTCTGCAACGAAATTTTATTCTCATCAAACTATATTTGTGTACTTAAAGCACAAGGTGACTTAAAAAACTGATGAGTTTATTTATTCGAAATTTAAATTTAAGTCGTTTCTCTATGGTGAAATTGCTTTCAAATGAACGACATGATTTAGACAGTAATTTAATTTTTGCTGTAGGACGTCTGAAGTTAAGACCCTGAAGTTAAATCCCATGCGTTAGCTGTCTACGGGATCAACTAACAAACTTACTTGATGATTATTGATAGGAAGTTGTTAGTATACGAAATTACTACGGAATAAATATTTAATATGACGCTGAAGTTCAATAGTTTTAAATTTAATTTTATAGCAATGACTGCGAGGGATACTTCAGGAGCTTGCAAGTTTTTATAGCCATTTAAAAATTATAAATATATATTTAAACTTTCTACATGAGATTTTGGCGATTCCAAAAAGTTAACATAGCTTCCACCTTAAAATCCTTTTGATGTAATCTAAATCACATTTATGTTGTTAGACAACGGGTAAAAGAAAGTTATGTGCCAAGACAAAATTTGTACTACTATGTTTCGATTTGATACAAGGGAGGAATAGGCAGAAGCTTTGCTACCAACCATTATGCTCGTTAAAGCGCATTTCCTCTGGCAGTAGGCCATAAAAGGACTTCAAAAAGACGATCCGTGTTTCCGCCTTCTTTGTGTAGTGCGATAGTATTACTATCATTTTTGGCTTGTGGCCGTTGCATTGAATTTGTTTTCAGGGTACTCAACCAGAACTTCACGAAATAGCCAAGAAAAGAAAGATACCAAACTCTTATCAATAGCAACCGGAAGTACAGAGCATCCTTGGGAATCATAGACAGAAAGTTCAATTCAATTACGTTTCCAGTTTATTATTTACCGTTCAATGTGTACCTCTTCCTAAATAAAGGTAGATAAGATCTAAACAAAATGCAGTCTAGTTTTTCCCCTGTTTTTCCTGAAGAATTGGGCAACTAAGCATGTACTTGGATTGTTTTTATTCGAAAATAATTACATTTTCAGATACTAATTTTCCTTGCAGATTTTATTATGTTTTCACTGATTAAACAGGAAACCTTGGTAAGTTCACCCAGATTAAGTTGGAGTGAAATATTGACGTATACATCGTATACCTTGTTTGAATAATGTGTCCATCGTCTTTTTCCTGCCCCGTATTAAAACCAGCTGAAAAATGGTTTTTCTCACAGCATTTTTTATTGTGTTGAAAAGTTTGAACTGTGACAAACCTGAAAGCCTTGGGGATTCAACTATCATAGTGGTGAAAGTCAACAACCTGACTAACCATATCACAACACGAAGCAGAATTTTATTGCTTACTCTAAACGTATGAAAAGAAGATCTCAACATAAGAACTTGTAAGGTAATACCTAATGAAGCAATGTTTCTTAATGGGAGCGTAAAAAATTGAATGTACAGCAGCATCATTTTGCTTTGACTCTTCCTTTTAAAATGAGCTCAGGCTATAACTGTAGCATTATGATTTATATGGAATTTCTTGTTTAGTGAATTCCCTGCACGAAATTCCCTGTAAGTTCTGAGAAGTTTACTTCACCTTTCATTTAACTGACTCGGGATGACTTCAATTTCAGCTTAATTCAACGGGTCAGAATACCGACTGTTTACGAAGGGGAATAGCCAAATTGCCTTTAAATGACGTGGTCTGGTGAATGTAATAGGCTGAGCACACTACACATTTTGGTTCCTAAGGCTTTCATCAAAATATTACTAAAAACTTGAGCAAATGTCAGAATTCTATCTATCATTTTCCAACTATTTTTAATTACAAGCATTCATTCGGAATATATATGTCTTTGAAGTAATATTTCAGTCAGAATGTTGGGAAATTTTTAATGAGTGACTCCAAGTGTCATTTTGATATTGTCGTCATGCCTTAGCGAGTAACTTTTAATGTTTCACTTAAACTCGTGCTTTGAGGGTAAATCATGTCATTAATGAGAGTTTGTGATTATTCGTATGAAAAGGTTCATATGTCATTGAACAGTGAAATCCTTTCAAGCTAGAAGACGGAAAGAATGAAACAATTTTTTTCGCATTTATTGATTTAGTGATTTAAAATTTAAATTTCAAGAACTATTTCCAATACTATACAAAGTTTAAGCAGAATACCTCGTTGGTTAAGTAACAACGTTACTCTGTTGTATTGAAACACGCGCCGATATCACAATGTTGCCGTAACACAGTTTTCATTGAATTCTTGACTGTTATGAAAGACACAAAGAATTAAAGAAACACATAGTTTCTTATTACTTAAGTAGTCCTAATATAACAAGCATGTATTCTTGGGATTCGGTCGTAACATGAGTTTTGTCAAAATAATTAACAAGCTGCTTAGAATTACGGTTTGCGTCATCACATATCTCATATTTGTTACATTCGTCCTATATTTATCAATGTCATCTTCTGTTACGTTTTGTAAGGCAACTATATACACATTTTTCATATTAAAAAGTCCTAAATCCTAGATTGAAAGTAGGAGACGAAAATCTGACACATTCTTGGTGAAATGAAATCGATTTTCTGGATTATTTGTGTGGTACATGACGCATGAAATGGAATTTTAATATTGGCCTCCAGCAGCTGCAGCTGCTAGAGGCCAATATAAATTGAAAAAATAAAGCTAGCTGTACTTATTTTCTGTATAACATATTTCCAGCGCTTTTAAACCTGTCACTGTTACATTTCATACAACCTATTATATTTCTTTCCCCAAGGCTATCGCTTTCTTTCTCATCATTTCCAACACAAATATATGCTGTTCATTTAAGTTAGGGTTTGGCAATTTGATCATGGAGTATCCTCGAAATTTTCTGCTCAGTGGAATGAAAAATAGAAAGAAATTTCAGAAAGAAAGGGAGATTGAAATTTTTTAATCATTCTCATCGGATCATGGTGTCAAAATCATTGAACAGAGATAAATAAATGTGAAGATTTTGGTTTACAATTTTTGCGAATAGAAAACGACAATCTCATTTCAACGAGTTAGTTCAAGTTTAAAATGTCAGTTACTATTAAATTGCATGAAATAATGTAATTTTGAGGTTTTTGTGTAACTCAAAGAGTCTCCTGGATTCAGCTCAACACTGTTCTGTATAGGAAGGCTTAAATACTTCCAAGAAAAATTGTCAAAATAAACCATGCCTACTACGTATTCATGGAACTCATCGCCTACCTTGTTACATCAGGTATCTAGGTAGTCTGAGAAGAACGAGAGCAATTGCAGATCACAAAGAAAAAAAGGTTGCGTATGTTGAATGGAAGTTTTCTCAAAAAGAAAAAGTCAACCAAAATTTAGTAGCTAAAAGCTTTCTCCACAGAAAGGGTTGTCCGTCTAGCAAGTAAATCAGATTTGACAGTATATTTATATAAAGTCAAATTTGTTCATTTGTAGTTTTAGAATGATACTACACGCTCAATATACGCTCAACCAAATCTCATTACGCTAATGAGATTTGGATGAATGAAAGGATGCACAGAATCTCACATTTGTATGGAATGAGTGAACACTTATCTGTATATGGTTTTAATTCAATGAGTTCAGCTTTGGTAAACAGTAAGCTTTAAATCCTTTTAGACGACGTGGTCATTTTTAGCATGATTTACAATTTTGCATTTTGTTCCAATTTGCAGATATAAATTTCCATGTAGATTCTCAAATTGTGCTTATCCGTTGCACTAAAATGTCCCTTAGAGAAATTACAGTAAGTCTTCTGAAGACCGCACGAAAAACGAAAAGTTGTCCGTTTCTTTGTCAAACATTATCCTTTTTAAACCGAGAGCATTTCAAAATCAAACTCCCAGTTTCCTTCTATTCTTGGTGCTTTTTAGCTTTAATGCTTTTTATAACAAGTTCAAATCCTTAGCAAAACAACCTTGACCTTGTAACAGTAATAAAGACAGCCAGACAGACAGAAAGCTGATTTGCCAAGGAATTTGGGAAAAATTTTATTTCTCTCAGATAGCTCCCATGTCGTTGTTGGGGTATTGAATTGAACAGTAATAAAGCTTTAGTTATGCTAAAGCTTAGGTGGATATATTTGAGCGGTAAGAGTCCAACATTTCCATCGTAAATCAGATTCCAAATTGCTCTACGTACGAGGCATTCTCTCTGTTGAGAAAAATTAAACACACTGAAAGTCGCCATCGATTGAATTACCCAGGCTAGAAAGTTTGGCTTTTTGCAACCAGATGGATTCCGAGTCTTTTTGGCAGAATCCGTGTGATTTGAAAGAGAAAGCGAAGTATCGCTTTAGTCATAGCTGCTGTAGACGGTTTGATAAACAAAGCAAAATATACTACAAAAAGTGAGGAGAAAGCAAGACCGAAGAGATGTATTGCAGCTAGAAACATGTAAAAGTTTTAACATCTGAAACCATTTGATTTACAGCCAGCATACAGTCGTGCTAGCTTATCTTTGTGGATTCTATAATTTCATATTAGCATATATAGCATATGAACAAAGAGTGGTTCAACATTTTCTTCAAACTTTGTTCCAATTGGAATCAATAAAAAAGCTGTAAGTGTTCTTGGTGAGTCCAAACGTTAGTAATAGGAATCTTGATTGCGGCATGATTTTTTTCTTGACTTTTCATGTCATATCTTGATAGATCACGTAATTCTAAGATTACCTGTTTTCTTATTTTTTCCAGGGTAAGTTGAGACACGCGAGTAGGGGCAACCGGAAGTTTCAACAACGAATCGCGATTTGCGCCTTCATTCATTGGCCGATTAACCTCATTGACCTGAAATTGTGCATGCCATAACTTCAGCAAAATCCCCGAACGGGCTTTTCAGTAATTTTTGAAAATTCGAATTCAGGCGGGAGTTACTTAAGTTTGAAATTTAAAATTAATTTTTGATTACATCTGAGTATGGGATCATAATCTACACCCCTAGAACATGAAAGATCCACGTTTTGTTTTTCGAAAAATTGACCGTTTCAAAATTTCATATTTGCCGCCAAAGCTATTTTGCATTTAAATAAAAATTTCTTTTCATAAATAGTTAGCCTACACAGTAGGAAGCAAATCGAAAAAATTTCACCCAAATCCGCTATGCAGTTTTCGAGATTAGCTTAACCGACGACGGTCGACATGACTTTCCAGAATTTTAAATTGAAACCGAGTAATTTTCATTCTGGGAAACTTAAAAGCTAGGTATGGTATGTGCACCAATGGCCACATATTGTGTAGTGCTGTGTAACAGTGGCTTTGTAGCTCAGTGGTAGAGCACTCGTCCGGCAAGCGAGATACATGAGGTTCGATTCCTAGTCTGGGCCTATACATTTGCACACACTACGCACACTTGTTCGATCCCAAAGATAGTAACATCACACTTGGAGTAGAACCTGTTAACATAAACGTGTTTGTTAAATGACACCTACGCAGTTATGCAAACAATGGGATAAAATGCTAGAAGAACTGTGGCGACGTATTTGATCGTGTTGAACTGAAATTATGAACTGTACTTATTTTGAAATCCGACCATTGGTAAGCATAGCAAATGCTTTCAGTGGATCTTTGAGTAAACTACTTTTACTACTACTTCTACTTTTCATGAAATGATTTCTTTAGGTAAATCAAAAGAAACCACTGCGAATGCATTCAATATGGAAAGGGAAAATAAAAGAAAGCCTCACTATCACTTTGTCCTTTGACTTGTTTGAAGTATCTTTAAGGATGTCCACCGACATTGTTTTCTTCAATTGAAATCGTTTAATTAAAGTATTTCAGTAAACAAATTTTAATACAATATTTTCTCCAATGGAACAGTCTGCATCCAGCATTATATAGACCATCTTACTTTTACATAGCTATCACATGATTTATAACGTGTGTGGCTCTTTAAAAAATTTTAATAACAAATATTCCCGACTTTCCATAAACTATAAATTTTTTACCTTGCAAGACACCGCATAAAGTTGGCTCAACCACGTTACTAAAAGTAGTGAAATGTGGAACCGCATAACTCTTCCAGCTACAGAAAGAGCAGCAGCAAGTACATAAATGTACTGAAATGTCCATGTAGTCTGCAAATACTCCTATTTTTCACGCTGTTTTTACACTATTACTCAGAACTGGGTTAGAATTTTAAGCAGAAAATCCAACAAACTTGTGATATTGTGATATGGGTTTATAAGGCTTCATTCTATACTTACATGTACTTTGTTTTTGAAACCGGTTTTGTAAGAACAAAAGTTGTTTAATGTTTAAGTTTTTGTCTTTTACATAATCCAGCTTTCTATTTATTTTGTAAACATCAAGCAGCCAAGATAATATGGTGGTTTTACTCTTCTTGAAAGAAAAGGAAGGTAAGCAAAGATAAGCTTCCATGGTTCTATTGGAAACCTGGACCCTATGGTAACTAAATATTTAAAAACTATTTCAGCGAACAAAATAACATTGTAAAACTTCTTCATCAGTTTGGTTTAAACTTACGCAATTATACCTACCTATAGGAAGGTACCTTGCAGTAAATGTTTCGATTTATTTCTCAGTTTATAAGTACCTGTTATGTAGCATTTGAAGCCTCTTTCGGTTATATTACTCAAACAGGCTAACATAGTTTCTAAATTGGCTCAACGTCCAAGTGCGAAACAGAAGTCGAAAAAATAAAAGCTCTACCTTAGAAGTTGTTTGCCAAAGTTACAGGTTGACATATTGTCAACTGTAATGAATGGTACTCGTGTGGTGAGTAAGCTTATAAAACTAAATCCTGATGCTGCAATGTATCTTTTGGAATGCTTCAGAAAATCCTGATCCCCAACCCACCAAATTGCCTGTCTTGCACAATCCACAATCTCACCTTTTCATGTTAGTTTGCGACATGTCTGTTCCAACATTTTCTGAATATTCAATATAAACTTAACAACCCCTGGTGATACCAAGGAAGCAAGAATCATTCCATCAAAATGGATAAAATGAGACATTGCAAAATCCACCTATGCTATAAGTATTTCTGCACACTATCATGGGACAGCATCTCCGGGCAAGAATTTTGTTTATTCTGCCAGCAAAAAAGAAAGGGGTCTGGTGCACAACATCAAAGAAAACAAAAAGCTGCGCTCTTTCTTATTTGTGCATAACATTATTTATGAGCAGCTACTTTCACGTGGGGAAAATGTTTTGACAGCTCGTGTTGCTCAGCTGTCTCTACGCTTCTATCAACTATTCGTTAGTTCAGTTTTTTGAACATTGAGACTTTTTCTTAGCTCATGTTTTTAAGAAGGCAGGTAAAATATTGGGAGAGTAATAGATCAGGGAGTTGGACATTCTATACCTTAGTCATCTGGCACGTATGGAACCCACACGTGCCTGTGTGGAGCGGAGAAAAGACAAAATGGACCGGGATGACATAGAAGTTCAGAATTACGGCAGACACATAATTTACAACATTTTCATAGAGTTATCATACACGTAATAATCACCAAATCATTAATCAATAACTAAACTTACTCGTATAAATGCTACAGCCACATATCATGTATCTGCATTCTCTTTGTTCTGCTTCTCTTTTATAGCTTTTGGGAAATGTAAGGTTATAAGACCGGATCCATAATCTTTGTTTTTTAAGCTTACAGCTTATGATGACATGATAATTTATAGGACTTCTGCTCGAGTTCGTCTTTTCTGCCAATTCGGGGAATCCTTGTCATTATACCACAATGCGACTTTTCATCCTTTCAATTGAAATGGAAAAAGAACTACGTCGAGTGTGAGTACTGTGACTGTGTTCTCATAGAATAACGCAAATGTATCTCTACTCGTTGTTTTACTCGTGCCTAAAATGACTAAACAAAGTTGGCGTGAGTTAAAAACTATTGTGGTTTCGTTGCTCAAAGTACAAAAGCTTGTTCAGAGAGCGTGGAAAGAACTTTTGTTTACCCCGGCTTCCTTTCCTAATTTGGTAGTCTTTTCAACTTGTCGCAATACAATTACATAGCACCCTTTTGAATGTATGCTCAACGTCTATACTATTTGAAATAAACGAGCAGGCAGAAAGTGTTTTAAAGTTTGCCTAATCACTGTTGTGCTACCCGTTACAAAACCAAAACGTCTGTGCATGTAACACCGATGTAAAACAATAAAACATTGGGTTGACTTCTTGCAAGGCCAAAACATTTTCTCATTTACCACAAGTAAGGATGGACATGGGTTGTATGACATGCAAGGTGCAGATACATGAATCTCTCATCAAAACTTTAGCTATTAAGATTGACAGAGAAACTGGAAATTGTTATACACGTGTTTAACGACTTTATTTATCATGCAAATTTCACGGAGCACGTTAAGTACATAGCTTAGTTATAACGAATGAGTACTATAACATTCATTTGTAAACTGGTGGTGTGAAGTAAAGAATTAGTAACTTCAAAAACAGGAATTGTATTACTTCAAAAACAGGAATTGTATACCTTAATACATATGTATGTCAGCAATGTTCATTAAGGTTTTGCTTCGGTGCGGCAATGCACAACTCTGAGCTTGAGAGTTTGCCAACTGTTGCTTGAGAACAACAGGGTTCACAAACAAATGGGAAGTGAGATTCATTGCTGAATTTATTGTCCCCCAACGAAGGGTTATGAACATCCTGAACTTTAACTTTAACAAATATTTACATTGAATCGAGAGTAGAAGTTTTCACATATATTTTTAACATCTAGACCTTTAACTGATATACTTAAAACGGTAGAAAAGGATTCAAGGTACTCCATAATTCCATCAACAATATTTATTATAGGGAAATCGTTCAACGGGAAAAAAGTTGAAACTATTAGAAAACTCTGACTTGATACCAACTTAAAATGTATTTGGTTTTCAGACTTTTGTTGCTATTCCCATTTTTTAACGACTCAGCTTACTAGGTCTGGGTGTACAAATTCACACAAACCAACGTAGTTGAAGCATACCAAAAAATGCTAAAATCCAATGTGTAAATAGGTTCAACATTCCGAAGCAAAATGGAACACGAGACATCCTTGAGGTTTTAGTGGTTGTAGCAGCTGAGCTCTTCCTGCTGCAGTTTCTTTGATTTACGTTGACACACTGTGATGAATGATATGCTTGTAAAGGTGAGTGTATCAAAGATTCGGTGATGGATTGTAAATATCTGTTGGCAACACTCGAGCAAAGAGCTGCTGTGACGTTGTTTACACACTGGGTGTATTTGCGACGAATGCTACGAAATGAATACCAATATTTAAAGAATATAAATTTTTTAGGAGCTTCCTTTACTCACCAAATTATCCAAGTATGTAGAAGGTGGAATAATAAATTTGTTACCAGCAAAGACTAAGCGTATCCCTTGCATGGTCAACCCTTTTGAGAGTGTTGATAAATTTGGTGTTGCAGTAGTTCCAGAGTGGAGAAATCTTCCGGTAGCATTGGGCATGCTGGAGATAATCCTCTCGAAATTTTTCGTCTGTGCAGAGATACTTGTAAATTTCCAAAGCTCCGAATATAGAGCCTTCAATCTTTCGCTGACCGTCATTGGAAAGACAGGTACGAGACCAGTTATCAACGCATTCCATACCACTAACAAAAATACTGGAATAGAATTTATAATAAAACGGATTCAAAATTATTCACATTTTGTATAAAATATTTGTCACGGCTTGGTTAAATAAACTAGTTTCAAGACAATGTCACATGACTATACTTTTAATATTTTAAATTTTAAAGTAGGCATCAGTTTTGAGATGTATTGCAAGACTTATATTATTGAACAAATGTACACAGGTTTACAAATTTTCCTTCAAGCGTACCCTTTTGCTATGCCAGGTATTCATTTTTCTACTGGAAATGAAATATGAACAACGTTAGTTAAGAGTTAAAAATATGCAAGATATACCCTGTTTTTATTTTTAACAACACCAAAACTATGAAATTACAATACCAGACGCGTCAAATAGAAAGAAGCTCGGTTATGAAGAACATAGTAAGGTAAAAAAAGCTTTTATTTTCCCCAAAATACTACATATTAACTGCAGCAGTATTACTGTGAAGGAGATTATACAAATGGCAAAATCTGATACACTGAAATTGTTTCTGTGCCATTCCCGTTGACATGCGTAGTATATAAAATACTTCGTTTTGAGGGAATGCTCAACCTAGTTTGCTAGAACCTGAAAACAGTGAAAACTATCTTTGAGAACTTATCTTTAGAGAACGTTTTCGTTCAACCTCTTGTTTCGAGTAACTAAAATCAAAATAAATCTTTCCGACGATGGGATAACTTTCCCGTAGGTGGATAACAATCTGATTTGAAGAGTAAATACATTAACATAAAAATAGGACAGGTGACAGTTTTTGTAGACACCGGAGTGCCCATTAAAATCCATTCTTTTGGGGATAAAAGTTATTCTTCCATGTTGACAGTTTGCAGAACATGTGATTTAATTCAGTATTCGATCGACTGAGTACTTGTATGTTGTATTAATCTCTTTAGGTTTAAAATAAATATACAAAATGATAATGAGGAGTCTTAAAACTTTTCAACATGATAAACAATTTTCAAAAGTACCCGAGAAAAGCCACATACTTATCCGAAATATTATTATCCTTTTCAACAGATCTCAGAAAGTTGGAATGCTACTTACACAGTTGTGAGAGGCTTCGTGTTTCTACAACAAAACATTTCACAGATCTCAGAAAAACGCCAAACCATGCATGCAATAAAAGCTACTAAACAGTACACAATTCCCATTATTACTGTAACACACAGCGATGAAAGATGTCAAACCGCTTAGAAGTAAAATTAATTAAATATTTTATGCACAAATTCCATGTCACTTGCTCACTTTGTCGTGTTTTTTCTTATAAAACTATTGGCGGGATTTATTCCGGTCATGGTTTAATGGTAGAATAAATTAAACGAGAAAATCGTCAAAAACACTTTCCTTTTAACAGAAAGTTTGCATTATGAGCTAATCCTAATTGGATCAACTGCATTGAAAGCCATTTTTTGTCGGCACTGGTGAATACAGATATATTTATTGTAGTCTTTCTAAATCCGTAGAAAACGCTTTTCAAACTGCTACCTTAGGCGCCAATTATTCGAAGTGTTTATTTTTTGCATACAATTACCGGAAACCGGCCGCATTATTAATGTTATGTAACAGCATTATCTCTCTCTTCTCTTCTAACTATGAAAACTATATGACTCAAGACTACTTGCAAGCTACATCTGGATCAAATTTTTACTTACATTACCAGTTTCCAACCTAGAAAATGGAGCTGATTGCAGCGTTTAGATTTAGATTTCAATTCTAAATTCAACCCTGAAAAGGTTAACCTCTTCAGGGCTGAATTTAGGCTCGTCTGAAATTGATAAGCTCCCACAAATTCTACGTATGATGCAGGCATTCACTACCATATTCAGTTGACGTTAAAAAGGCCAAGACTCCCAGTTTCATATCACCGTTAAAACCTACGCTCCCAATTTATTTTGTACTATCTACCTTACAGCATCACTGTGTCTTGTGTGGGAGTCAAGGGTAATTTTGAATGAACATCATTGTTTCGTGTATTGGTATCTTACGTTATGGAAACGCGAAACGACGATGCGTCGTACATTGGGAGGGATGCTATTTTAAATACACATTTTCCCGATCTACATAAGCTTTTCATTTCCAAAAGAGTTTGTTTTCATCGTCTCAATTTCCTATTATGTGGAATACATGTGCTAACATGAAACATTTCATGGGCTTTATAACGTTTTTGCTAGGTAGGTACCACGTGCAATTAAATTTTGTCATGACTCTACTAAAACAGTTTGTTACTTCAAGGATTTTTTTTCTGAGACCAATTTTTTACGCTCATTTATTTTTTAATTGCTTGAATTCTTGAGAGATAGTTTGAGATACGTGATACGTATAAATTTCAACTATACACCCACTGAAAATGATTTACGAATGCTCTCAGTTCAACTAACATATAAGTTCTCAAAACAAATTTCTTGAGAGGGTCAACTAAGTAATACTGAATTACCTGCAGGCATTCTCAATTTCCTTGAGACTGGATGGTATCCCGTGAACATTCACTGGTGGAAGATTGTTCCAGCACTCCTCCAGCTCCTTTACAACTGTAGCATTGCAAGACATTTGTGTACTGTGTGTTGCAGTAGTTAATGTATTTTGATCAGTTGCAAATGTGAGGCCTAACATCGGAATTATTAGCAATAACTTGCAGAGCGCACACATGTTGCACAATGTTTATGATATTCTAAACTTTATAACCTCTCTTGGACGAATTAGGTTGGTGGACACCACGTTGAAGCCTTGGCATATAAATGACCGTATTTTTTCAAGGTCAAATTTCTCTTAGCTTATTGAGTAGAGACAACGGTCTATAACAACTGCAACTAAAGCAAAAAGTAAACAACTGAACCAACGTGAACGGGCTCCAGCTCACGAATGGAGGTAAGGTTTGCTTTCTCCTTGTATATATTCTCGACGTATTGCTTGCAGATTCTCATACATAATATAATGATGTACTTTGACGGCAACATCCGTCTTACTTGTATTCTTTTCGCTGCACTTCTCGAGTCGTCGAGGGGATAATGTAAAAGCGTAGCGTATTAGGTTACGTTGCTCGCATGGTTATGTCACTAATTTAAATTAGTTTTCCACTCATAAACACATTTAATGCACATGCAGAGAATGGAATAACTTTCTTGCTTGGTAAACTACAAGTTTCTATCAGATAGTTTACACCCCTTAACTGTAATATACATAAGCGTTTTTATGAATCTGAAGATGTCGGATTTAGTTATGGTAATTATTTTGAAACCCTGCCAATTTTGTTTACTGGACTAAAAGTTATTAAGTTGTAATGTAATGGGTTTCTGTTCAATTTAAATTCGACCACGTCGAATCCCTAACTGGATTATACAGGAATGTAAATATTTTCATCAGTTATACAGCGCAAAATTATAGGTTCATTTTTGTTGATTTAATTAGCAACATACAGCAGATTGAGCAGGAGAGCTCATTTGCTTTACGAAACACCATTGTTGAACCATATGGCGCAGATATCATCTCAATGGTTAACGTGCAGCATAAGTTGCATCCGACAATTCTAACATGACTTGGATATTCACCTAAATGTTTCTACTCCTTTTGAAATTAATGTCTCTACTCCCTTAATTATGGTTTTTAACAGAAAAAACTGTAAAGTAGAAATGGTGAAGCAACTAGTATGACGCTTCCCCTTCAAAAGCAGTTTGGTCTTCTTTGATGTAAAAGCGGAATTTACTGAGGTACACTCAAAGCTATACAATTCTACTGCTAGTACTCATTTTAAAAGACTTACAACATATTGTTCATGTTTCCTAAATAATGCTCCTATATAAAAGTATTTTTTGAAGAAAACATGACAATGCCATCTTCCAACATTTATATTGCTTTCATTCACCCTTTCATCATTTTCCATATTATGCTAAAATATATAAATATTGTTGTAGAAAATATTACAACCAAACGGGGTTTTCCACCGGTATTCAAAACATTTTGCAGGCCTTTATTATAAATCTAATAAAAAAACCAGTATTCAAGCTTTCATTATAATTATGTTTGATCAGCTTGGACTCTGGGTTTGTACGAATTTCTCATGGTCTCATGTTTGCTCTAATATTTCATGTAGCTTATGTTGATACGGAGATATGGAGAATATTATACAAACTTTGAAACTGACTCCTTCGTGGAATTAGCGTCTACATGTTACACAAAATAACAGGCGGACGACTTCAGTTTACATGGCGGATTGGCGGATAGATCATTTGTTCCCCACAATACAACTTTTACTTGGTCATATGCTTTGAATTATAAATTAAGTTAGGTTTGGTGCTAATTTGAGTAGAAAGACAATCGTACCGTTGAGGAGTGGAGTTGTAGCCAATCTTATGCCAAAGATGAGCGTGGTAATTTGGAAACTTTGTTTGTTAACCTGAGTAGTCAAGCGTGAAGTGAATTTATGAGCCCGTTGTGTGAGAAACTCAAATCTGTAAACAGCTTTAATCGTGATAATTACCATTCAAGGTAGCGTAGCACAAGCGTTACAAGGGTTTGCGGGTACCCGGAAAATTGCCAATTTTACGTTTGAAATGGATTGTCTAATAATTTTCACTAGTTTTGTACCATGAAATACGTCTCTTTTGTCAATCAGTTTGAGATGTCTCCAAAGTAATTTTGAAGTTATCCGTTATTGAGCAACTTGGATTGAATGAAACCCAGAAAAACAAATTTTAACAATATAAAATTCATCATAAATATACAGAACTTTTTCTGAAAAACAAAGGTTTTTCAGACAATCATCAATCCCCTCTAATAATGTATCTTTGCAAAACGAATTTGGTCCGCCAATAATTGATACATTTTCATCCGTTCTTCTAAGAAAAACAGGAGAAAAAGTAATTTACACAGAAAACACATTTTGAACAATATTTAATGGAAGTCTACAGAACAGCAAGTAATAAGAAGGCTATCAGACGACTTTCCTCTAGATGTTCTTTTGTTCCCAAAGAATTTTTCCTCAAGTAAATTAAAATGGTTTAAAACATAAAAGAAGAAACCGATCCGTCATGACTGAGCTACTGATGGCTCAGTGCACAAAGTTTTTTTGTTAGTTTAAAAATACGTCGTAATAATTGTGAAACAAAGCGGTTATGGCATAGCATAAGTTGCATGGAATTTTAATACTTAATTCTAAAAATTGTACTTCAATATTAATAAACAACTAAGGTGTATATCTACATTATTTATTACTAGTACTTTAGACCTATGTCACTAATGTTTGGAATTTGGAACGCTTTTTAATTAAAAACCAATATTTTTCTGAGAATTATTTTATATTACTTCACAAGTTTTTTGCTCCGAGTTAGCTATTTTTAAAACGCAAAGCTAACTTACTTTACTACTTTTCATAAACATGCTTCCAGAAGAATGGAGTTTGTTAGGTTTGTAAGAATTTTAGATATTGTAATAAATTGGACAGACAGTCTATCATATTTTGGATTTTTCCCGATGTAATCACAATCAACTATGATTCATCACGACTGATAGTATTGCCTGGCTCATGGAACGGGAAGAACTAGATTAAACAGGTCTAAGCATATTCACTCCCGCTAGAAGCGCTTTTCTAAAGTCTATGACTTCATGGTCTAACGGGAATGTAATATTAATATCCTAGGATTGGAGGAAGCACTATGAATATTGCAACAAATTCAAGATAATTTGTTACAGTTATAGCATTCCTTCACTTTTCTCGAAACCTTTTCACAAACATTTCACAAACGACCAGTTTAAGCTCAAACTAAAACTTAAAAAGAGATTTTTCTCATTTTGGACAAAAGAACAACTAGAGAGCTTCATGTTAAAGGTTACAGTCATGATTCCAATATTACTTGATTTCCTTTAAAAGATTATTATATGTTTTCATTTTGTTCAAGTCGTTTTATAATACATCATTTTGCTGGTAACGATTCAAAATAATTGCTCTTTCTAACACACTCTTTCCATTACAAACAAGCAATCTTTGTAACACGAAATGATTATGCTTACTAAATCTTGTTACTTATATACGTAAAAAAAATTGAGAATAATATTCTACCCACGCCTTTCTGCAGAATGATATCATTGTAACTCGTTTTTAACTCGTAGACTGATACTTCTCGCACAATAGCAAGTTGATTTCGTAATTTTCATACTAAAACCAGCTACTTCAAAGCTCCTTAACACAATGTGAAATGGAAAGCTTACTAAAATTGTGTTCCACAGATCTATTTCAGAGAAAGTAAACTATTTACAATTGTTTATGAACTCAATGACATTTTAAGAACACTTTATGTGCATTATGTATCTAGATATTGTAACGCTATACAATTAGACAATCCGGTCCATGGATACGTTCAACAAGCAGTAATACAAACAATAAACCGGTTGAAAGTAGCAGACAACATGGGAAGAGCTGTAAGTATTCATCTTTCGTCGTGATTCATGCAACAATATTTGTTTAGATGTATGTAATGAAAGGCAGATCCAAACGTATCCGATATGGAAGAACCTGTTGAGAGAAAATCCTTGTCTTGCATTTTCAAATAACTAATTAAAATTGATCGCGAAAATCCTTTCATAGGTTTCAGAAGAACCACTTTTGTTCTGATTTCATATTATTTTATATTTGAGTATTCCAACAATTGTGTCTTATTCAAATAATAATCACTATTTCCTATAGTAAAATATTTTGCTGTATAGTCTTAAGAGCTCTCCTGACACGTAATCGGTTTGCTATAATGAAACCATACATATGGCCTTTACCTTTTTCGAGTAATTCTCAAAGAGTAACCTCGGTAAAAGAATGATTAGTCCAAACGGCATCAGTAATCTATACCCAGATTTTCCATTGCCACATAGGTGTCTAATTACTGTTAGATTACTTCTAAGTGTCTTTCCTTGTGATCTGGAATAGCCTTTGCTATTTACAACTTAATTTAGTACAGCAAGTTTGCCTTTCTTGTATAAAAATATGAATGCCACTTCTAGCCAGATGAATGGTTCCTGCCTACCTGATAAACATGCTTATTTTCACACTGGTGTTTATACAATCATATTTTACAAAACTCGGTTAGAATATTAAGGAGAAAGCCAAATCAAGCTGTGTTAAAATTTCCTGGTAGAGTTAGTTCATGCTTAGCTGCTTGAATACGCTTTCGAACCAACTTATTCGCTTGCATAAAAACTCTGAACGTAACTTTGAACCCAATATACGTCTACCAATTCTCTCACTAAAAGATCCTCCCATTTGTTACCTTATCAATTACCTTCAATACTATGGAAGAGTTACCCTGGAACCCTGTTTGACTTTCATGCTCTTCTACCTGAAAAAGTCATGACTAACGAAATGTGTTGAGAGATACCGATGTGTTATGAAGTTATCACAATAGAAAAAAATATTTTGTTGGAATGGCATCCTTTGAATAAATGAACAAATGTCGAACCGTCTCCTAACAAGATACTTGTTATGTACAATCCAAACTTTGAGTTTCATGATATCAGCATTCGATATGTATATTTCGAATGTATTCTCCACCTGCAATCAAAAGAAAACTGGAACCATTCAATCAAAAATATTGGAGGCACATTGCAAAATCTATTTTTAATAATCACAAGGTTACATAAGGTGAATTTCATAAGTGAGTACTGCAATTAAGGGAAATTTCTCTGTATTTACCCAAAACTGTGGGTAAATATAACTGTGCACATATATATGTTTGTGCACAGATGCAAAATAAAGAGCTGGAATAGTTTGAACACCGGTTTAGTTTCCTATCTCACAATTCTAAATGTTTCTAAAACCGTAGAAATTGTATGGGTCTGTTGTACCGGTTTTGTTTCTACATTGTTTTATGCTCCTTTCTCGTTCGGACAGGTTTTCTTACCTACCACAGTAACCAAATTGCATATGATATGCTTGCTGCTTTCAAAAGTATCACTTTTCTTTGTCATCATGATGAAATAGGACGCCAATATTAGATTGACTTCCGACACTATATTATACAATATTTCCGGGGTAAGCTTTGAATAGTGGCTTCGGGGAAAGTGACTGAAGAGTTATCAGCTAAACAACTGCAACAACAAAAATATTGGTACATATACTTAAATATTTTATTGCAATTTCAGAATTTCAAGTTATCAGAAAAAAAATTAGAATAGTTGAAAGCGTTTATTTTACAAACTAAATACAAGCAAATTTCAAGGATTACAAACTATTTATTCATCAAAATGATCATGATTAAAAACTAAAAATTAATTTTGTTAATGATGACTGAATGAAAACGAATTACAACTATTTTTACAGCGAAAACGTTTGGTAAGACAAACAGTGTATTGCTGCAGAAACCTAATAACAAAGTGCAAATTTCACACTACGCTGCATATTAAACCCCAAAACGACAGCACAGGGCTCCAGTTTCACAAAGCTTGTTAACTGTTAGTGGTGAACGATTTGGAAGTTAGATTCACTGCTGAATTTATTCCCAAACATTTGTATCACTAAATCCGATTTAATAAACTACGGAAAGTTATTGGAAGCTCGTCCAACAGAAAAGTAAAATGATTTAAAATTTTAATCCTGCATTATAACAGCCTTAAATATTTATATTTCACAGTATTTTTAGTACATCCATTTTGTTTGAGTGACATAATTTGTAAGGAACCCAAAGTTATCGCATAAACTCACACATATCGATACATTTGAAGAATATAAAAATGGCCAAAATCCATTTTAATCCATTCAACATACCAATAAAAAACGGTAAATGGGATTTATTGACAATTTTACAGGGAACCGCACCAGAGCTTCTCTTGCTACAGTTTCGTCGATCCACGTTGTCACATTGCGATGAATGATATGCTGGCAAGGGGGAGTGCATCAGGGATTCGGTAATAGATTGCAAAAATGTGCTTGCAACATTCGAGCAGAAAAACGTTGTCACGTCGCTTACACACTCCTTATATTTGAGACGAATGCTGCAAGGCGTATACCAAAACAAATAAGGAGTTTACTACCAAAAAACAAAAGAAATGTGTATAGATAGATTATAAAAATGTTACCAACAAAGACCAAGCGTATCCCTTGCATGATCAACTTTTTTGATAGTGTTTGTAAACTTGTTGTTGCAATATTCCCAGTGAGGTGAAATCTTCTGGTAGCATTTTGCATGCTTCAGATAAGCCTCTCGAAATTTTGCATCAAAACACAAAAACTCGTACAGCTGCATAGCTCCAAAAATCGAGCCTTCCATTCTTTCTTGTCCCTCTTTAGATAGACAGGTACGGGAGTAGTTGTTGACGCAGTCCATTCCAGTAACGAATATACTAAATGTGAAGTTATAAAATATGAACAAAATGGCAGTCTGAAAAACTCACGTTTTGAATAGTAATGTCATAAGAACACGTGTTTCAACACAATTTTATGTGACGACAGTGATGCACAATCCGACTCGGCATTGTTTGCTAAGAGTCTCAGTTTCAGGAAAGATAATAGTATATGTAGAGGAAATGCAGTTTTTAGACTTTTTCATGTCAGAACCAGTTTTATACCCGCTATTCCATGGTTTCAAATAAAGGAAATGTGGAACTACTCGATTGAAAAAAATGACTGATCTTTTGTCTTTTTCTCAGAAAAACAACTGAAATATTACAAGATCGGAAATTACATGTTTGGGATCATCCACAGGCCATTTTAGAACTTTATTGATTCGATTACATAAGCTCTTAGACTATTTTCTAGATCTTCTAGAACTGCATCAGTCCTGTGAATATTTTAGATGGTAGAAGTGGATATTTTTCTATTACTTTGATACCTTCCCCCATCAGACATCAATTTCAAATATCTATTGAGGAGGTTCACGAGCTATTTGAAAATGATCTGATACTTAAATTTTGTTTCAGCCCAAAGTATGGCACGTGTGTTAGAGTCAATTGAGTAATGTGTGCAAATTGGGATCACCGGTTGAGATTAGGTGATACATTTGCAATGCAGTTTGGGAAAACACTTTCACAATTAGGGAACAGCGATTTCTGTTATGTTTGTTGTCCGATTGACTTTCGAGGAGACTACTTGAGGTGATAATCATGGATTTGTTTTTAACATTGGTAAATCGTCCTTTTTTTTGAGTAATAAGGAGCTGGATTTTTTTACTGCGGAAATATTTTCAATATAATATTTTTTAACCATTTCACCATTTGAAATTTCTTATGGGAATAAGCATGGGGAAAGTCAAAACCACAAAGGTAAAGGACCACAAAGGTTTAAAATTTGAAAATTATAAAGAAATACGGGCAGAAACAGTGTGATAAGTATTGATGTCACCGCAGTTTATGCTTACCCATATCAGTAACTTCATTGGCCTGTGTTTCTCGCCCATTGATGTTAAATGAACGCTGTTTTAGTTATAACTGGCTCGTTTTTATGCTGTCCTACAATTAGAGCTTTTTCCTATTTGGGTGTAGTTTTTTGGAATCATTACAAACTTTTCTTATGTTAATGATCAATACTCAAGAGTGGTATTGGAAAACAAAAGATTTAAAACACGCAGACAAAAAGCTAATCGAGCTATGTATTTGCACGACTGCTGCATGATGGTTTTCCGCAAAAATAACTAGTTAAAACTTCTTAAATAGCAAAAAATGGATTTAAAGAACCGCCATTTTTGTCATTACCTAAACCACTCCTATCCTCAAGATCTTGTCTCTTTGGCTGTTTGAAATAATGTCAACGAAGCACACCTAGAACTTAACTTTTACGATTACGGATATTTAAAAATAATCATATATATGCATCTTTGTCAAAATCAATATAGAAACCTAAGCCTTTTAGCAGTTAAAGCTACAGTCTTTCTACTGGATTAGTTGTAGCGGGCTCAGTGCTATAAACCCCTCTACAAAATAATGTGAACTAGAGTAGGAAAGTCAAACTGCGACAATATAAAGCGAATTTTACTTACAAATATTTTTCGGTGTTTTCCTGCCCTATTCTGCAATCAGATATGTTCACCCACTCAAAATAGTTTTCATTGAGTATGAGGGTTTAATTTTTGATATTATACTCTTTTCATAGTCCCAATGATACGGAACAAAAAAGAATTTCCTGCTATTCAACTCATTTCTCCCGAAAGCTGCCAAAAGACACTCACATGTAAATTTGGCAGAAGTCTACTAACAACTGCCACAATGTTGCTTCAAGGTCAACATTTTTATTGTGTCCATGAACCAATGAAGACAGTGTTCTGACTTTTCAATTGGATTAAGGTACAAGACTAGCATGAAAATTCATTTCGTTTTTATTGTATTCAACTTCACCTTCTACCATGGAAGTAAATAATAAATCTTTGAAGTGGGTTAAATAGGAGTAAATAATTACCTGCAAGCATTCTCAATTTCTTCAGGACTTGATGGCATCCCAATGACATTTACAGATGGAAAATTATTCCAGCATTCGTCGAGTTTCTTTAAAACTGTCGCATTACAAGATTTTTTTGTACTGTATGTTACTGTAGTGGATACATTTTGTCACTGCCTAGTGTGAGACGTAGAAACGGTAACAAAAGCAGTAATTTAAACCAATCACACTTGTTGCACAACATTTTCCTGGAAATTTGTCAACTTGGAAGACCCCGAGACGAAGTATGTCTGTGAATTTCTCAAATTGTTGTAAAGCAGCTCTGTGTCTTCAGGACGATTTAAATAAAAGTAATTTCAAACACAAAAAATCTTGAACAGGCAGAAAAGCCTATGGAATGTTGACAAAGAAGTCTTAAATTTCAACCCAAACCATGAACTGTCATGGACGAGCTACAGCTCACAAATGAGAGAAAAGTTCTGCTTTCTCCTGGTTTATATTCCAAACATATTGCTTGTAGATTTGCTTTGCTCTTACATTACAATGATGAAACATGACACCATCTTCTTAGTTCCTGTTATAAGTTAGTATGTTAGTAATGTGGCTCATAGCAGTAGTTAAAGCATAATGTTGTGTCACTAATTCAAATAAATTTCATCTTACGTATATTTTCCAATAGTAATGATTCCAATTTAAGTTGGTAAATTACATTACAATAAATTGGTTTAATACTGGTAGAATTGCTAAAAAATGTTAAAAGCATCCCAAATATTAGTTATATGTATACCCTACTTTTTAGTCAATCTGAATAGCTTTTTGGGTGTATGATGTACTTACAAACAAATGTTTGGGAAATATAAATTATTTCATTTCACATCTATGCTGTATTGGAATTTTTTAATTTCAAGGCATCTGGTCATCAAAGAATGATGTCACACAACATCGGTGCTTGAGATGACCTTGAAACGAGTTGTTTAAATACCTAATTATTTTAAATGCTTTGATATTGAGGGTTTTCATGATATTATTTGAAGTTCTTCACTTCCCCAAAATGCCTTAATTAAGTGGTGTAGTTAAATACATGCACACATTGACAAAATGTTTGGGCTTCTCAGTAAGTGGGACTCGCCTTCTTGTTAAGAAACATCTGGGTTGTTAAAAACTGATATGACGCTTCTCCTTCAAAGCATTGCTGTCGTTTTTGATGCCAACGACTATAAAACTTAAAAGCATTCAAAGTTATAATCCATTTATAGCATTACCTTTCCTTTTGATGCGCTTGCTTTGTTTTTGTTCCTTTCTTAAATGTATGTTAAAAGCTCCATTTTCAAAGAAAAAATAAACACTTTTGATCTCCGCAATTTTTTGAGACAACTATTTTGACAGTTGTGGCTAGGCAGGCAGATACAGCTGCCGGGCAGCTGAATTCAGCTGCCGTTTTGGTAGCTAAATTCAGCTGCCTTTAACATGGAGAGGATAAGATACGGCAGCTGAATTCTGCTGCCCTACCGTTTTCAGGCGGTTGATGGAGGATTAGAGCAAAACTTTCACTCCCAGTCGAAAGAGCGTACCCGAATTACCTTAAAAACCGTTTTCAACCTTTTTTAAAATTTCACCTATCCTGTCACATGTTGGAAATTTTGACAAATTTACAAGGCAGCTGAATATAGCTACCAAAACGGCAGCTGAATTCAGCTGCCCGGCAGCTGTTTCTGCCTGCCTAGCCGCAACTGATGAAGATAAAAATTTGAATTTGCAAACAGAGAGGATGGAAATCATGAGTAAAATGTATGCACATTCAGCCTACATTTATCTAAGTTTCTCAACTAATGTAGCAGTGGTTTAAAACCCATCTGATTCAAACTTCGACTGTTAATAATCGGGACTTAAACAAATATAGTCAACTAGGTACATCTTGACAAAGCATTTCGTAACAGTCCAAAATAATGTTCATATGTTACTTGTTCTCGTTTGATTTCACGTCCTTTTGCCCTATTTTTTCCGCCATCTTAAGTCGCAGAGCTTTCATGTTTGCAATCCTTTCTTCGTAGTTTTAGTACAATTTTTTTCTTCAAATTTTAACGCGTTGCAAGCTTCCTGCTGATGAATAGACTAACCAAAATTTGTTCTTTCATTGAGATACTGCCATCTAAATACACATTGCCAATACTCAAACTGCATGTTAAATAATTACAGTGACAATAAATTAGTTTGACATTTCATTTTGCATGCCATTGAAGGGCGTTAATCATATTGAGAATGCATTTGAATTTCATAGATAAAAATATACTTGTAGGTTCCCAAACTGTTATGTGTTGCCAAATAGCTTGTGGTTTACCAAATTTCTGTCGCAATTCTAAAGCATGATAATTGAAGAGAATAAGCAATAATTGTGAAAGTACATTGAAAAGAATAAGCAATAATTGTGATAGATAATTAAAGAGAATAAACCCGACAATTCGAGATGTAGCAACGTACCTTTAGCGTATGTACTGAGGTATGTGCTGAAAGGTCCAATATGTAAACAAAAAAAGTTTATATATGGCAGATACCTATATCGAGCAGAGCAGATACTCATATCGCCATTTACCACTGTGTTGCAAGGATAGTAGAATCTTTTTTTGTTTATATGTTGGACCTTTCAGCAGATACCTCAGTACTTTGGGACATAAAAATGTGTTATAAATGAAATCTTACCCTATCCAGAAGTTCCGATTTTAATTTGCACTGCATATTCACTAACAGCACTGCAGTGCAGTACCTTTAGAATGGTATAACACAAGACACGTTGGCCATTTATACCAATAGTAGTGACCTTTGACCCTTTATGGAAGCTCTGATTTGAATTTTTTGATGCACATTCATCCTCAGTAGAGCAGCATCACCTTTCGATTCACAATTAGAACAGTCCTCAATTCAAACAGTCCTCAATTCGAACAGTCCTCAACAGTCCTCAATTCGAACAGTCCTCAATTCGAACAGTCCTCAATTCGAACAGTCCTCAACAGTCCTCAATTCGAACAGTCCTCAATTCGAACAGTCCTCAACAGTCCTCAATTCGAACAGTCCTCAATTCGAACAGTCCTCAACAGTCCTCAATTCGAACAGTCCTCAACAGTCCTCAATTCGAACAGTCCTCAATTCGAACAGTCCTCAATTCGAACAGTCCTCCAGTCAACAGTCCTCAACAGTCCTCAATTCCAGTCCTCACAGTCCTCAATTCGAACAGTCCTCAACAGTCCTCAATTCGAACAGTCCTCAACAGTCCTCAATTCGAACAGTCCTCAACAGTCCTCAATTCGAACAGTCCTCAACAGTCCTCAATTCGAACAGTCCTCAATTCGAACAGTCCTCAACAGTCCTCTCGAACAGTCCTCAACAGTCCTCAATTCGAACAGTCCTCAACAGTCCTCATTCACAGTCCTCAACAAATTCGAACAGTCCTCAGTCCTCATTCGAACAGTCCTCAACAGTCCTCAATTCGAACAGTCCTCAACAGTCCTCAATTCGAACAGTCCTCAACAGTCCTCAATCCTCAATTCGAACAGTCCTCAACAGTCCTCAATTCGAACAGTCCTCAACAGTCCTCATTCGAACAGTCCTCAACAGTCCTCAATTCGAACAGTCCTCAACAGTCCTCAATTCGAACAGACAGTCCTCAATTCGAACAGTCCTCAACAGTCCTCAATTCGAACAGTCTCAACAGTCCTCAATTCGAACAGTCCTCACAGTCTCAATTCGAACAGTCCTCAAACAGTCCTCAATTCGAACAGTCCTCAACAGTCCTCAATTCGAACAGTCCTCAACAGTCCTCATTCGAACAGTCCTCAACAGTCCTCAATTCGAACAGTCTCTCGAACAGTCCTCAACAGTCCTCAATTCGAACAGTCCTCAACAGTCAATTCGAACAGTCCTCCTCAACAGTCCTCAATCAGTCCTCTGTCCTCAACAGTCCTCATTCGAATCCTCAACAGTCCTCTCAACAGTCCTCAACAGTCCTCATTCGAACAGTCCTCAACAGTCCTCAGTTCGAACAGTCCTCAACAGTCCTCATTCGAACAGTCCTCAACAGTCCTCATTCGAACAGTCCTCAACAGATTCGAACAGTCCTCAAATTCGAACAGTCCTCACAGTCCTCAAACAGTCCTCACAATTCGAACAGTCAACAGTCCTCATTCAGAACAGTCCTCATTCGAACAGTCTCACAGTCCAATTCGAACAGTCCTCACAGTCCTCATTCGAACAGTCCTCAACAGTCCTCAATTCGAACAGTCCTCAACAGTCCTCCTCAACAGTCCTCAACAGTCCTCAACAGTCCTCAATTCGAACAGTCCTCAACAGTCCTCAATTCGAACAGTCCTCAACAGAACAGTCTCAATTCAACAGTCCTCAACAGTCCTCAATTCGAACAGTCCTCAACAGTCCTCAATTCGAACAGTCCTCAACAGTCCTCAACAGTCCTCAACAGTCCTCAATTCGAACAGTCCTCAACAGTCCTCAATTCGAACACAGTCCTCAACAGTCCTCAATTCGAACAGTCCTCAACAGTCCTCAATTCGAACAGTCCTCAACAGTCCTCAATTCGAACAGTCCTCAACAGTCCTCATTCGAAGTCCTCCTCAGTTCGAACCGTCCTCAACAGTCCTCAGTTCGAACCGTCCTCAACAGTCCTCAGTTCGAACAGTCCTCAAAGTTCGAACAGTCCTCAACAGTCCTCAACAGTCCTCAACAGTCCTCAATTCGAACAGTCCTCAACAGTCCTCAATTCGAACAGTCCTCAACAGTCCTCAAGTCAGCTTTTCCAAAATCCAAAAATAAAGTGCAACTCAGCCTGTTTTAAACTGGGTTTTCCGTCTAAAAATTCTAAATATCGCAGTATGTTCAAAGTATTCGACCCAGGTTTTATTCGAAGCATTCAATTCTGTTGTGGAAGTATTACTAAGAGCTCGCACATTTTGATTTAAAAAAATTATTTTCCGTCATTCAAAATGCTAACCAAAGCCAGCCAGGTTTATGTGCCACAATTTCTAAAGTTCCAAAAATTCTTTGGATCTCTCCCTTTCACCTGGGATTTTGAGAAGAAGTGTAGGCGAGACAGTAAGCATTTACGAATCCTTAATACCTGTTTGTACTATGGTTCAGTACTTCCGTACAACACATTCAACTTTACAAGTGTTTTTACATCGTCGTTCAACAAACTCTTCATCCCTCGCTATTCTCTACCCGATGTGGTGCTACTGTATGCTAATAAATGTTTTTCAGTTAAGGCTCGTATCAGATATTAAAGGGTTTGTAGTTATGCAGAATAGATTTAATCATTACATTGTACGATTCAAAAGTAAGTAAAACATCCCTACTTATCGAGCAAAAGCTTAAAATTTATTCAACCATATCTTTTAAATTTGTTACAGCTAAGTACATGCCATCTTTCAATGCGAATGCCTCATTGCCACTTATCCTTGGTGACATATTTTCTTTCGGA
>LJIJ01001185.1:0-54043 GCA_001718145.1 Orchesella cincta
TTTCATCTTTTATGGTAGTTGATTTAAATTACCACAAAATCAAGGAGATGGGTTAACCCGGTATGTTACTTCTGACTATTCGTGTTCGGTTCCCACATTTTCGTCAACTTACTCCTTACATGGAACAGGATGTTTGAAACCAATGTTGGAAGTCATACTCACACGGTTATTCACCATTGGTAACTGACGATGCCGTTTTTTAAGGATACAAAATCACCCGGTCGACAATGTCACATTGGGTCCTCAACTCGTTGCAAAAACGAAACAAGAAAATGCAAAACTGACAAGGTGTCAAACCGCTTTCGTCATGATTACGTACCACGTCTGCGACAAGTTAACACATGGCTCCCCAGACGTTCCTCACACAACTCCTTGTTAAACTTAGAAATCAGCACTGGAGTAGCATTGCACCAAGGACTTTTTAATGACACGATCTACCACTTTAGTTACGATTGGGATAAGAGGAAAAAATGGTGGTACTGCTTTCTTATGGCCTGAAGAGATTACTAGAATCGGCGAATGTGAATAGGCAACTATTGAGAATGCTTTAAAATTAGGTGTTGTCCTTGATTTAACACAATGTGTTTGTATCGACCAATTTATTTTGCACCACTGACAGAATTGGGTCAAAGTGTTTATCGTTGATATCAGCCCGATTGCTTTACCCTGGTAAGGAATATTTTCTTTTAAATAATTTTTAAATAAAAAATAATTAATTTTTGAATATATCTTTTAGTAGTTTGAGTATGAATATAAAACCGCTCCCCCCCCCCCCATCGTCTCCACCCTCAATCCTCTGGAAAAATATAGACGATGCGGAAAATTGTGTGCGAGGTTCAACCAAACATTTCCAGATGTGGAAAGTATGCTTCCTATGTGAACTTTGCACGGCAATCTCACCTGAGATTCAACGACGCTCTGGAAGACCTTCGCATGTCGTGTTGCGCATGGGTGAGCGAATGAGGGGAAAGCTAACATATGTTGAGGTGATCATATCCACAAGCTTTGACATTCCATTTTCATCAGGAAATATGAATTCATTCGGTTGCGGTATCCGAATGGTTGGTGGTGAAGCTAAAGAAACGGATTTGAAATGAAAAATTACAAACGGAAATCTTTTGAAGAAAAATTAGGAGGTATTTGAAAAAAAAATTATTTACGTTGTACTTACATTTAAATTAACGTTAATTTGTTTAGAATATTTAAGATACGAAAGCCGAATACTGACCTCCACGATTGAGATAATAAGCAAAATCAGATGGAAGTCATCTACATTATTCGCACATTATGGGATAGCGATTGCGTTAGGTTCTTGTTCCTTGTTGGTCTCGTTCATTGTTCAAACCATCAGGGTAATACGGAAAGAGGCACTTCTATCCCAAATTGAGATGTCAGAGTTTTTCGACGGGTGAAAGAAAGTCCAGTAAACTATTCCAAAGAAATTGAGGACAGCAATGAAGATGCATACATGCGGATGAAATATGATACAAAAAAGTTTGAAATTCAAAAACAGCAATTTAATTTTGGTAATACAAGAGAACAATCAGATTAAATGAAACAAAATGAAGCATAACAAATTATAGTGAATTTTTACTATTTAGCTGACAATTCCAATGCTATTCTTGGGAAAGGGAATTTCGGCATCGTTTTTAAGCTCATGATTCCAAAGTTTCCAAATGAGGTAGCGGTAAAGGTCCCAAATGCAGGCTGTAACAAACAAACGCTAAAAAGCCTTCTGTCCGAAATCAAAATCATGAGCTACGTGGGAGATAATGAAAACGTAATTCGATTTTTGGGAGCATACACCAAAGAAATCCAAAAGGGAATTGTGTATGTAGTTACAGAACTTTGTGGAATGGGCTCCCTGCAATCCAATCTTATTCAATTAGGGAAAAATTCACAAGATGATAAACCTTCAAAACTAAAGGAATTATTGAGATTTTGTAGGGAAGTTGCAACTGGAATGAAATTCATTGGGGGGAGAAGTGTGATTCATGGTGACTTGTCAACAAGGAACGTTCTCCTTGATGAAAACGCCAATTGCAAAATAAGCGGCTTTGGTTTATCCCGCAAACTTTACCAATATGACGTGTACACAAAAAGTCAACCTGAAGCACTTCCGTGGCGATGGCTTGCCATTGAAACTTTGAAGCGAATGCAGTTCTCACAAAGTCAAGATGTGATGGTGCGTATGGAGTAACATATGGGAAATATTCAGTTTGGGTGATCTTCCATATCCGGGCCAAGTGTGGGATTGGGATTTTGTTGATAAATTGGAAGGTGGGCTACGCATGAAGAAACCCGAGTTGGCATCAGATGACATGTATGATTGTAATTTTTCAGAAGTAGTAATAATTCACATGAAGAAATCAAAGCAATTTTGTAATTTTTTCAAAGGTACAAAATTATGTTAGATTGCTGGAACAATGAGAGCAATAACCGTCCAACATTTGATGGGCTGGAAAAGTTTTTTCAAGGAATGAACGAGAGTGAATACACGCAATTGTAGAGGAGAAACAGCAGCAGGTTTAATTTATTATTATTAACAATATAAATGATTTACTCAGTTTTAATCACTGTTATAAAACTAAAACTTGCTTTTTCATTCTTATTGTAATGTGTTAGTAGAATTTAAAATTCAAATAAATTATCTGGAATAAACGTATTAATAATACAATTTTAGTGTATCAGGTAAAATACAGAAATCGATTAAAGATTCATAAATTTTAACACCTTGGGTTTTAGAATTAAATAATTAATGCACCTTGAACTTGAGTTAGGATTTTGATGACAGCATTCACGCGACCGGTTTCGGTATTTATTCACCTTCTTCAGGCTACATAATAAAATAAATTAAAGTAATGTCATCATGAAATATTTTTTTACAAATAGTGATTTCTTGGTGATTTCATAATAAAAGTTAAAATAGGGATTACCGTGGCTGGAATTCAGTTGTAGAGTTAATTTACATTTGACATAAGTATGGTTGACGTGTGATTGTGGAACGAACTATATACAAATAATATTAGGAATGACATTGGTTGTGTAATTTTAGTTGAATGTGGAATTAGACTAGTAATTTAAATTAGATTAACAATATTATGTTTAGTTACCTTGATTTATAGTCAATATACGTCTTAAAGTTAAAAATTAGTATTATAATAAAGACTACATACTTATTACACTTGTGATGAAGTAAGAATTATTTACACATTCCAGATGTGAATGTATTTTTTTAGGGATGTATGTATAGAGAATGAAGTACATATATGTACATCCTCTATACACTTTCTGAGTTGTGTACTTTTGCATTGCTTTAGTTCTGCAAGAAAGGCGGTTTTTACTAGCCCACCTTCATTTCTTATACTCTTGTAGAAGCGAATTACTATGAACATTTGTGAATATCTTTGTTGAGGTAGTGTGTAGTGTCAAATTTTTTTAAAGCTAACTCAAAATTGTTTAATTACAGTTGAGTATCTAAAACAACGTTAATGTTGACAAATAAAATTCCTAAATCATCTTCAATAAAATGGTAAGGTTTATAGATGCATGCATTTTCCCTAATAATAAAACTCATACAAAATATCATCTCATATCAAATTTCCTCCAGAAAGAGTACAACGTCTGCAAAAGCCTTTCTAATCTGAACTACAAAATGCGTAGATTACTGGATTACCTCCAGAATTTGTATGAACTAGGATTGCAGCCAAAGTGAAGAGCCTTTTTGAACAGTAACCATTGAACTAAAAAGATGACAAATGTAAAACCGGCGTGACTAGAATCATAAGATAGCACAATAACAAATCCTAACATTCTCGCTGCTTTCCTCTCTGCAAGAAACGTTGCCTCCGAATTTCTCTGCACAAATTCGTGAATACTGACGGAGGAAGGAGGAATTCAGAATCCTCATAGTTTATGCTGATGATTGACAATGCTCTTACGGAACTGCAAGGGGATTCACTACTGAAAACTGGCAAACACATTTTCTCTCTTCTTTCAGCATTTTTTGATTGTCAGAAATATCTTGGTATACAACACAATCAAAAGCGTAGCTGGAATGAAGTACATCCCAACTACAATGTGAATAACCCATTTTGTTGACGTATTATATCTGCAATACCCTTCCTCCAAACCAGACCACTGAGTTTTGTCATTAAATTCCATAATGGGGTCCATTAGCATCCAGGCTGTGATAACCAGAGACTTGCAACTTTCAAAAAACTGAGCGAAAGGTTCGTCTCCGTTTGTAGGTGATCCCGTCCACGATAGATCTGTAGCGGTCAAAGGCAATCGCTGCTAAGTGAAAAGTTGGTGCACACTCAAGTCCAATAGCTGTTATAAGCCGGAGTATGCAAAATGATGGGACTCTAGTCCAGATTGAATTGAGTTCGAGTGCAGCGTCAGTTGGTAGAATATATATTCCTACAATCAGATCAGTTACGGCCAGAGAAACAGTGTAGAGATTTGATGGAGTTCGGACAGCTTTTCGTGTGAGCCACGCAAATATAACGAGAAGATTTCCTGCGATGGTGATTAAAGTTATGACGATTATTAGGATGGCAAGAAGGTAGTTATCTACACTTACATTTGGTATAGTTTCAAGTTGCCCCATTGTAAAAATGTCCATGTGTAACAATAAAAAATTATTTTGCAGTTTAAATTAACAACAAAAAAGGAATGCAAATGTTTAATTATTAAATATTTTAGAAACATAAAAAACTAAACCTAAACTGCCTTCTACTACAAGAAAACTACTTGAAAATCCAGATACAAATTCATTGAAATAGGGCTGAATTTAAATGCCTACGTGTGAATCACAAATATTTTCTGACAACGTGGGATTACCCGTGCCTCTTTTTCATGGAAAGAGAGCTCAGCTTCCGGTGCTATACGTCGACATAAGTGCGAGAGTATTTTTATCAGATTTGAGTTCGGTATATATTCGTACGTAGGCAGTGTCAGGAACGATGAGCCAGTTACGAGATAAGCAGGTCAGTAGCAGCAGATGGATAAAAAGGGATGACGCATACTACATGTTAACGCAAAAACAGTTTATCAGCAAAAATGATAACGTCAGTGTGTGTATACATTCTCAAAGTGTCAATTTTGTACATTTATCCTTACGCAACTACAAATAGTTTCAACAGGGTTGAGCCACGTTTGGTAATAACGGGTCCGCATAAACGCGTTAGCAAAGTTCATATGGTTTTACGAAGGAAACGACGAGCTTCAGGGGCTTCAAGTTTTCATACAGGATAATTTATTCTAATTGTGTTAATAAATACATTGCCAGCCATACTGAAGTGCCATTTGCAGAAGCGTAAGTAACAGTATTATATTAACGTAGAAGAAAGATTGTTTTTCATGACAATATGTAATAAAAGTTGTTATCCGTAAGTGAAACGACAAGCGTCAATTGCCATATCAAGTTTTCATACAAGATAATTTGTTCTAATTGTTTTAATGAAAACACGTGAATTATCAGAGCAGTCTATAGTTCCTTAACCTTCCTTCTGACCTGTATATAAATGCAGTGGCTTGCTCGTCACACGAATTTTAAGATAAATTAGTCTGTGAATGCACTGAAAAATTAGAAATGTCTTTATGCGCAAGCATATTCTGCGGTAATATGATACCTAGTCGGTACCCAACACTCACATCCATTCGATTTCTCTTCGGTTAGCATGCGGAAAAGGTGGCAACGAGTTGGGCTACCGAGAATCGGTCAACTGACACGTGCCCGAATTCGTACCGCAATGCGTTTCTCAACTACAAATCGACTTTGTCTCTAAATATTCATAATTATTCGGCACGCATTCAGACCGCATCTTATAAAAACCCCAACCTGCTGGGACAATCGTGAACTATTTCAATACAGATAGTTCTTTACGCATGTCATGTGATACTAAGATCAGGAAAGTGTAATGCAATACACTGTCTGCTCTCCCACTGTATACATAAAATTCACATCATGCTTGCCTCAGTTACTTCGTTCATTCCGCGTTTTGCAACAAAACATTATATCTTCCACCCATTTATGTTATTTGTCATTTTGGCTATAAAAGTTCTAATAATTACTGCGATTAGTGGTGCAAAAATTAGCAAGGCGAGTGTGCAATCGTTGAGGTATGTCAATACGGACAGGTGCCACTGATCGTCACTCAAGAGGAACTGTTTAGTTTAATTTAAGAGGGTAAGTTATTTTTTATTATTGTAAAATGAATGCTTTCGTTTGTGTGCCATTAGAATTTAAAAACTTATTGTAGTTCAATTAAGGACATGTCGTTTTATGCCGTGGTAGAGTTTACAGAGGAGGAAGGAGATACAGCCGTCGTGTCCTCAACGTGGTTAAGAGGTAATGACAAATTTTGTCGCTGGCCTAATAGACCTAACAGCAACTTTGCAAAATTAGCTGCAAATCACGCAAAAGTTGACGACCGATGGACACTCCACCCTTGTAACGTTTTGAATACATATTGTACGTACCATTTTTTTGCTATCAATTTCATGTCAAAAAGACTAATTATGAAGGTTTTCATATACACTGACATACATATTTGTTCATTATAATTTTTAGCATCATTTGAGAAGGCTCAACGAGGTTGTACTAAATCAGTTTACACTTCCAACATAGAAAGCTCTACAGCTGAAATCACATCGAATGCTGATTTATCAAGAAGAAAGAGACGCCGCGTGACAAACCGGAAACCGGTCAACCCCATTTCTCCCTTGCGTATCAGCAGTCCATCAAGTAAAACAAGATCGTCAAGCTCATCAGCCTGTTCTGGATTTGACTTAAATCATGAAGTAATTGGATGTCCAACCAACAGCTTATTAAATCGATCCGTTCCGTCTCTTGGTAAGACTCTACTTAGGAAATATCACTAATGAATTTAATAATGTCCGGTTAAAGTTGATTTTTGAAACATGCAGGTATCACACAGAATGTAAACACTACCTCTGCCCTTGGACTTGAACCGCCTCGTTTAGGACTGGTCGATGCAACAAATTATACGGGAAACGATCCACAGATTGAGTTATCAAGTAAATAATACTTTAAGTAAAACACGTTACAATTGAAACCTTATTGTGATGGAATATTAATAAGTCCTTTGTTAAATTAGATATAAAGCAATCACGATCACCTGTTCAGACTGAAACGTTCCAAGTACCAGTTGATCGACAACTTAACAATCAAGCTCAGAATACTTTGCCTCATTCCAGTGCTAGACGACAATTGTATTCAGGTATATTTGTATCAATTTGAAAATCCCGTACAATTTCCCTCATTATTTTAATCTCAATTAAACTTAACATACTTCAACAACAACAACAACAAACATCATTCTATATTTCATTAGGAACCTGTTGCTTTGAGTCTGATAGAGCTTCAGGGAGCTCACAAATTGCTTCAGGTAGCTCACAAACTTTTCAAAGGTATCCACCTCCAGATGATGTAGCTACAAGACAGACTCCCATCTCCCAAAGTGGTAATAATTTTATTGCAAATTTATTTGTAGGATATCAAGCTTAGTACATTGAATGACCTAGCGTGTAATTGTAAATTTGTGTTCATAGACAAACAATCTTCAGCAGAAGACAGGTTTTGCTATAAAACAACGCCTACTTCAAGATACACACAAGGTTATCCTAGTCAAACCACATTTGAGCGACTTACTGGTGGAAAGGAAGACAACGGTAATTTACTGTATAAGTTATTATTCAATCATCAATCTCAATCATTCATGGAAATATTTATCGAGATGAATGTTTATATAGTGTTCCAGAAGACAGTGCTGCAGTATCTTGTAAAAATAGTGGATAACCAAAACGAGCTTCTTCGTCGGACTGCTGATATGTCAAAACAAAACTCGCAAAGATGTATTCTGCCAGTGCACTTCCAATTAATACTTTATCAGAATATCAAGCATTGAATCTCTGGGACGGCTCCTCACAACAACAATCATTTGTAAGCGTTACACAAAATACAAATAAGGTTAAGTTAGGTATCTATGAAGTATTTAATTGAAAAATGAATACCATAGACCCTCGAGCTGAGTCTTATTGGAGGAAACTCTATCAGTTCAATTACGACGCGTGTATTATCATATTTGATCTCAAATACACTAGCACGGAAATTGAGCCTAACTGGAATAGGAAAGAAAACGGAAGCCGGAATCAAAGGAAATCCAATTTTAGGACTAATTTACGGTAATTTTTAAACTTTAAAAAGTAGAGAGCAGTGAACAATAAAGAATTTAAAATATATGTATTCTACTATTACTACAGGGTGCGTCCGAATGACAAAAGGAGGAGAAACGGCAACTAACAGTGAGATAGATTCAGCAATACAAAAGTGGTTAAAAGGAGCTCCAGATAGAGACGGTGGTCGTAAAGAACGACGTTTAAAAACATGCCTCGATCACAACCAGGATCGTCTCAACGAACAAGGCGTCGACGACGGATGAACGAGGTTTCAAGACTTTTAGCTGAGATACAGACTGACGTTCCACAAGGTTTAAATAATTATGAAGCCGATAATAGTTTGAGTTCAGAACATTTTCAAGAACGTCATGAGGAATATAGTAATATAGAATTAGTCGATTGTCGTAGTTCCACTATTTTTACTAATAATGTATTGAGTGAAAAATGTCCTTCAATTTTTTCCATTCGCCAGAACCAGAGTTTCGAACTAAAATTTAGAGAATGGGCTATTGCTCATAATATCACTCATTTGCTGTCAGGGATTTGTTAGGAATACTTAGGTCACAATTTCCGGAGTTGGAATTGCCAAAACACCCTCGCACATTACTTGGCACTCCAAGAAGCGTTAACGTATTGAAATTTAGTGGTGGTTCATATGTGTATTTTAACTTAATTAGACTTATTTACGATAGGGTAAAGATTGGTATTGTGTTAGATGATGTAAACTCAGTTACGGCTGTAGACAAATTATTGACTAACTGTTGGTGTTGATGGAATACCAATCACCAAAAGCACTGGCAAACAGTTTTGGCCTATCCTGGGTATTTTAGATCAATGTATAACAAAAGATCCATTTGTAATAGAATATATTATGGTGATAAAAGCCTCATAACTTAGATTTTATGCAGTCGTTTGTCAAGGACTGTAAGTACCTGGAAATTAATGGTATAGAACACAATGAAATTCAGTATAGCTTTAAAATTTCCAAGGTTTTGGCGATGCTCCTGCAAGAAGCTTTTTAAAAGCTTGTAGGCCACACAACAGCTATTTTGGATGCGAACGATGTAATCAAAAAGGAGAGTGGTCTGGGCGGGTTGTATATGGAAATGAGTTAGCCGTTATTAGGACAATGAGTCATTTCGTAATAAACGAGATGATAGACATCATGCTGGTGAAAGTATATTTCTAAGTCTTGATATAGGGTTAGTTTCTGACTTTCCGTTAGATTATTTGCATCTTATTTGCTTAGGAGTTACGAGAAAGTTAATCCGACAGTGGGTTAAAGGGCGATTGCCTCACAAACTACGATATTCAGATGTAGACCTTATTTCAAAGAGGCTGTTAGGATTTAGAAGGTATTTCCCAAAAGATTTTCAAACCAAGGTCATTATTTGAAATTGACCATTTTAAGGGGACTGAGTTTCGGTGCTTTCTTTTGTATACGGGATTTCCATCCCTTCATTCATATATTAGTACGAAGAAGTTAAAACATTTTTTATTACTACATGCAGCAATTTATATACTCTTATCAAAATTTTGTAGTATTAAGTGGTGGAACAGTTTGGCACGAACACTTTTGTTACGGTTTGTGGAAAAAGCTAGAGAATTGTACTAATTCATAGTTTACGTACATTCGTTAATTCATTTAGCAGATGATTGTTTAAATCATGGCAATTTGACGAATGTAGTACATTCAGGTTCGAAAGTTATATGCAAGTCCTTAAACGAATGGTACGCTCAAACTCTTATCATTTAGAACAAATAGCAAATCGTATTTCCGAGAAGGAGTCGTGCACTCACAATGTTATTTTACAGTCTATCAAAGATAATAGTATAACTTTTAGCAAAGGTAATAATTGCTTCATGACTTTTGACAATAGAGTTATTTTGGTTCGGCGTCAGTTAAAGGATGGAAATACTGACGATTATGAATGTGTAGAGTATTTGTCTAAGCAGGATATCAAAGAGTACCCGTTTACTAGTTCATTATTGGGAATTTATTACGTTAGAAAACCATCAGTTCCTTTTAGATTAAGTATTAACCCTAGTTCTGTTCTATGTAAGTTTATGCATTTACCATTTAAAAATCATTCATTTGTATTCCTTTACTGCATTCAGTAAAGCAGTGATTAATTGTGAGGTTGGAATAAAAAGTCAAATGAATGTTGGGGAGGATTGTTGTTGCCTATTTATTTATGGAGTAATGGAACGGGTGTATTTTTATTTAAATGTCTAAATGAGCATTCGGTAAAAGTTGGCTTGCAATTGGGTTCAAATACGGTGTTACGGTATTTCGATTCGTATTGGAATCGGCTAGCCAACTTCGGTTAGAAAGGTTTTTCGCGGCCAATGCGGTACCTTTTGCCGACTATTTTTTGTCGTCGTGGCCAACTCAATGTTTGGAGTTCGGGCTGGAAGTTCGCTGTGAGGTGTCCGGGTACCGTTAGGGAAATTCCGAAATTTCATTGGTAGTTCTGTTATTAAAATATGGGTAGCTTAGATTATCTACGCTAGTAGAGATACGTGTCGTTGTTGAGCCCGAAGTGGCATTTGCAGAAACATGTAAAACTCAAGTAAAAGAATGTTTTTTTACGTAGAAGAACGATTGATTTCCATGACAATATGTAATAAAAGTTTTTATCGAAGACGGTTATCTGTTCACAAACTTGGTAGATTAGTATTTTATTTTATTAGAATTTGATAATATGCATCAAGGCGTCCGTTTATTGACATCAATGTACTTACAAGCGTTTTTGTTGTATGGTACAGGTAACTTATGCGATGATTAATTTACTCTCAATTTTTACTACTCATTGTGGATCACCCTTTCCTAAGTTTCTGTTCTGACAACCTATGCCATCTGCATGGGTGCAGAATTTTCTTCAGCATCAAAAACTTCTCCTAGCCGGCCATAAAAACTTCCTCTGTAAGAATTTTACTTTTAGGTTTTAAAGCAATTATTTATATTTACATGCAATTATTCCCAATTTTAGAGCGATTTTGGACATTTTGTGAATTTTTATTGATAAGTTCATGCTATTTTGGGAGATTTTACTCAAATTAAAGATATTTTGGCTGCATTTTTGCAATGCAGTGCCTAATTACAGCACCTTAATGAGTCACGTTTTGCTGAAACACTTCAATTTTCAAATCATTAAGATTTGCCCGTTATTGTGAAGACAGGTCAGACAGGAAAACGCTAAGCTTCAGTTCATCTCTTTATTTCTCCCTTCCCCTTCCTTCCCTTTCCTTTTTCCTTTCTTCCCCTTCTTTACCTCCTTTTTCCTCCCTTTCCTACCTTTTCACCCCGTTTCTTCCTATAGCCGAACTATAGTGTAGAAGATGCTTTACCCAGAGCAATCTGTAATACTTTTTTAAACATTAGGTAATTTTTTTCAGAACTACATTTTGTGCAAGTTTTTTACTATTAGTTGTTGGGTCAATGCAATCAGACATGAAGTACTTTAGAATTATGTTTTAATACATCTATAAAATATGATGTGCAATTATCTTATCATAAGCAAACTTACTATCTGTGCAATACAGAAGTCAACCAAAACAAGAGGTGTAAGTTCATCCACATAATTGGTACTGGTTAAGTATACTCTTTGGGGTCTGCAAGAGAATATTTGCTGCTTAACACGCTTCCGTTGTTTGGTGACCGAAATATTTGGTAGTATTCGATCCTTTACCTCTTTAATACCGTTTTTTGATAGAGAATGCAGTTGACCCATGAAGGTTGTAGCTAACAGCAAAACTACACAGGCAGTGACTACAGTTACAAGAAAAAACAAAAGTTCTGGAATGGTAACCTGAGACCCAACAGAAATCAAGCAATATAGACACAAAATTGTTGCTCCCATGACAAGTAAAATAAACGAAATGATGGGTCCATCCTGCGTAACTACGTTGTAGTAGCTGCTCAAAATTTGGATCTGTCGTTTTGCATGGAAGTAGCCATTAATACGCAGAGTACGTTTTCGCAAGACTTTCAAATTTTCTTTTAGATAGCAGCTCAGAAAGTAAACCTGCAGTATACAAAAGAGCATGACCAGAATCGCACCACTTCCAGATACATCTATTCTCAGCCAAAATGATATAAAACAGTTGAGCATCAGCATGATTTTTGATGTGGTCGACCATTCTAGATTTTGTGTGAGAGAGCTGCATTCTGGTATCAAAAAATACCCAAGAGTTGCCGAGTTGCAGGGCAAGAACCAGTTCAAAAGTGACAGTAATATTGCAAGAATTGGTGGTACTGCCATCGTATAGCAATACATCAATTTTACCAAGCGTATTTCAATCCCGTTTGATATTTCGGTATCTGCAAAAAGTAATATAAAACCTTTACATTACTTATGACGAGACATTTTATTTCTTACTCTACTTACGTTTCCAATTTCGCTTCTCAAAATTCAGAAGAAAATTAAACAAATGTATCAAATCATTCCGACGTCGCACCAGAACAAATTTCCCATAAACCAATACGAGAAACCCATAAGCAAGCAACAGATTTTCCAAGAAGCGGTATAGTTTCATGTCACCCCATATTTGTTCATGTATTAGTTGTATCCATAATCCAATGATGTAGGCACCAATTAAAGCTGTCTTGGATGTCTCCGATTTGAGTTCTTCATTGCTTGTAACAATGAGGATTTTATCAGTGTTGGAAAGCAAAAATGGCATTGTTCCATAGAACCTTTGCTGCTTAAATTGAACCTTGACGTAGTCTAAAATTCTTCCCTTGATTAGCATTGTAAGAAAGTGTTTTTTTAAGTACTGGTTTTTTAAATCCAAGCCGAACCAGACTCAAAAGAAAACTAATGAAGTAATGGCCCGAAACTGAAGAAAATGAAGCCACATTTGTTTTTAGAAGCCGTTGGAAAAAAATCCATAGAAATTGATTCCTTTTATGTGCCATATAAGCACGTAAATAATTTAAATGATTCGAGACAAGCTCAAAAGTGAGCCAGCACCTTTGCCAATAAGTCGTTAATTATTGATAAGCTTCTACCTTTTTGCAATTTATGATGGTAAACATTTAGGGTAAACTCAAACTATTGCAAGAATTGTGCGGAAGAATACAACTAAAACAGTTTGCCGAATCAATTTTCATAACATAGTAGTAAACACGATTTGAATTTTATTAAAATCAAACTATTCAATTTTTTTAATTGTCACAGAAAAATAATGGAATTTTGTGTTTATGTTGTTAAAAGTTAGGATCTTTTTAGATTGATTCAGATTGTAGGATTTTGGTAGTGGCAACGACTGGAGAGTCAGTTTTGGATTGGTAACACTGCCGCCAACTGAAGAAAACTGCTGTATGTATTTTGAAGGCCGGGAGAAAACTCAGAGAGTGTAGTTGGGCAACGATGAGTTGCATTGCAATGCACTTTACCTTCTCAACAATTTTTTTGAATAGTTCATATGATTAGAATAACAATGACCAAAAATTGGCTAGTTTATTCTTTTGATATTCTGATTGAAGCAATGTGATTGGAGTTACACCATAGATATTGTTCCTTCCCCTCAGACATTACAAAAATATGACGATTGCCATATACAACGCAAAGCAATCTGGTTTAATTTAAAGCAAAGGCGTAATCACCTCTTATGGGGACATAACCTAATAATTTAAGAACTTTTGTAAATTCTGATCCGACATTTGACGTTATTTTAGTTGGGAAGCGTTTATTACAGACATAAACTTACACAGCTCAGGGTTAAGTAAATCAGTGATATTTTAAGCGCATATCAATGGTAGAAAAAAGTAGACGCTTATCATTTATAAATGACATACTGGCAAAGGCGTTGTCTTACTTTTTCGCTTATCTACAATCAATTAAATTATTAACGCACTTATGTGGCACTTCTTACTAATCAGTTTCCATATAATTTTTTACATTTTCTTCTAAAAGAAAGTATGGCGGCATTTTCTTCAGTTTCAAGTCGTTACGTCATTAGTTTGATTTTGCCTCTGGTTCGGTTTGGATTTAAAACACTAGTACTTCCAAAAACAAACACTTTCCTACAATGTTTATCAAGGGAAGAATTTTAGACTACATCAAGCTTCCGTTTAGGCTACAAAATTTGTATGGAACAATGCCAGTTTTTTCTTTTCAACCCTGATCAAATCTTCACCGTAGCAAGCAATGAAGAAGACAAATCGGAGACAGCCAAGACAGCTCTAATTGGTATATACATCATTGGATTATGGATACAACTAGTACCTGAGCGAATATGGGGTGACCTGAAACTATACCGCTTCTTGGAAAATCTGTCGCTTGCTTTATGGGTTTCTCATTTGTGTTTTTGGGAAATCAGTGCTGGTGCGACCTCGAAATGATTTGATACATCTGTTTAATCTCCTTCTGAATTTTGGGAAGCGAAATCGGAAACGTAAGTAGATTTCCAAATATAGAATGTTATGTCCGAAGTAATTTACAGATACTATGTTATCTTTTGGATTCACATAGCATCAGTAGTAGTTATTGTAAAAAATATTGTATTTTATCGACAAATTTCCTAAGATTAAAGTTAAGAAAGCAAATATTTTAAAAACCCATGCACCTTCGAGCGGTGACATGCATATCCTTCAAGAAAATCTTTTGCATTTGCACTCGATTACGTCAATCACAAAATGTTGTAAATGAACTTGTTTAATTTTTATAGATGGATTTGAGGTGTATATCTTGCGTTAATTTCGATACTTAAAATTTAGTCTAGATAGTAGCTAGATCATGATTAATCAAATTATTAGTCTTGGCAGCTGAAAGTTTAGTTCCTATATTGCTTGTTAAAACTATATTTTAACCTTGTCTGTATTACTTCAATAAGAGGAAACTCTGGTATTACATCCAAAAAATATTCCGTCATTCCACAAAAATTTCAAAATTTGTTTATGGAAATCTATGGTCTCAAGGCCGACATAATCAACGCCTTAAATCCCCAAATCGCGTTTTGCATTTTTCGTTTCATTTTTAACAAATGTTCCCAAATTAGTCATAAACTTAATGTTGCCCACAGCGATTTGAAATGTTTTCAGAACATGTCCTTGGTTTGATCAGACATTTGCAGCAAACACACGTGTTTCCGTCACCACGGTTTCAGTCATTTCGGATTCCAAGAAACACATTGATATCTAAATAACCACAGGAAACGCGTAAACCAATAAAATATATCAGAAAAGCGATCCATAAACATTGCTAGTTTGAAGAATAGTCAATTGTGAGTTTTTAAACAAATTCAATGATATTCAATGATGCAAAATAAGTGACTTTGGTTCATGCCGGAAGCTTTACCAATATGACGTGTATACAAAAAGTCAACCTGAAGCCCTTCCCTGGCGATAGCTTGCCATTGAGACTTTGAAGCAAATGCAATTCTCAACGAAGTCAGATGTGTGGGCGTATGGAGTAACTATGTGGGAAATATTCAGTTTTGGTGATCTTGCATATCAAGGCCAGGTATGGGATTTTGTTGATAAACTGGAGGGTGGACCTCGCATGAAGAAACCGGAATCGGCACCAGATGACATGTATGATTGTAATTTTTCAAAAGTAGTAACAGTTCACAAGAAGAAATTGATGCAATTATGTCATTTTTTTAAAGGTACAAAATTATGTTGGATTGCTGGAACAATGAGATTGATAATCGTCCAACATTTGATGAGCTGGAGAAGTTTTTCCAAGGAATGAAAGAGAGTGAATACACGCAATTGTAGAGGAAAAACAGCAGCAGGTGCCACTTTTTAAAGAATAATTCAACTAAAATACCTTAAATGCTTAGTTTATTGTTTAGTTTATTTCCCTCTTTAATAGCAAGGTTTAATTTATTATTATTTACAATATAAATTATTTACTCAGTTTAAAGCACTGTTATAAAACTGATATTTACTTTCTTCATTCTTATTATAATGTGTAAGTAGAATTTATAATTCTAATAGATTGTCGGGGATAAACGTATTAGTAATACAGTTGCAGTGTATCAAGCAAAATACAGAAATCAAAACATTGAATAAGAAATCAATTAAAGATTCATAAATTTTAACACCTGCAATTTTTTAAGTTAAATCATAAAATTGTTTAATTACACTTGTGTATCTAAAACAACATACATAAATGTTGACAAATAAAATTCCGGAATCATCTTCAATGAAATATTAAGCTTTATATATACATGCATTTTTCCTCATAATAAAATTTATACAAATAATCATCTCATATCAATTTTTCTCCAGAAGAGTACAACGTCTGTAAAAGCCTTTCTAAATTCTGAACTACAAAATGCGTAGATCACAGGATTAACTCCAGAATTTGTATGGACGAGGATTGCAGCCAAAGTGAAGAGCCTTTTCGGAACAGTAACCATTGAACTAAAAAGATGACAGATGTAAACCGGCGTGACTAGGATCAGATAAGCACCAATTACGAATCCCAACATTCTCGCTGCTTTCCTTTCCGCAAGAAACGTTGCTTCCGAATTTCTCTGCATCAATTCCTGAATACTGACGGAGGAAGCTCTTGGTTCAGAACATGATTCAGAATCCTCATTGTTGATACTGATGATTGACAATGCTCTTACGGAACTGCAAGGGGATTCACTACTCAAAACTGGCAAACACATTTTCTCTCTTCTTTTCAGCATTTTCTTGATAGTCAGAAATATCTTGGTATACAACACAATCATCAGCATAGCTGGAATGAAGTACATCCCAACTACAATGTGAATAACCCATTTTGTTGACGTATTATATCTGCAATACCCTTCCTCCAAACCTGACCACTGAGTTATTTCGTTGAACTCCATAATTGGGTCCATTAGCATCCAAGCTGTGATAAACCAGAGACTTACAACTTTCACAAAAACTGAGCGAAAGGTTCGTCTCCGTTTGTAGGTTATCCCGTCCACGATAGATCTGTAGCGGTCAAAGGCAATAGCTGCTAAATGAAAAGTTGATGCACACTCAAGTCCAATAGCTGTTATAAGCCGGAGTTTGCAAAATGTTGGGACTCTAGTCCAGAATGAATTGAGCTCGAGTGCTGCGTCGGTTGGTAGAATGTATATTCCTACAATCAGATCAGTTACGGCCAGAGAAACAATGTAGAGATTTGATGGAGTTCGGACAGCTTTTCGGGTGAGCCACGCAAATATAACGAGAAGATTTCCAGCGATGGTGATTAAAGAAATGATGATTATTAAGATGGCAAGAAGATAGTTATCTACACCTACATTTGGAATATTTTCAGATTGCCCCATTTTTAAAATGTCCTTGTGTCGTAATAAAAAATTATTTTGCAGTTTATATTAACAAAAAAGAAATGAAAAATAAAATTAAATATTTTTTACGTTAGAAATAAAAAACTAAACCTAAACTGCCTTCGTAACTAAAACCTACTGTAAATTCGGATGCAAATTCATTGAAATATGGCTAAACTTAAATGCTTACGTGTGAATCACAAATATTTTCTGGCAACGTGGGATTACCTGTGCCACTTTTTCATGGAAAGGGAGCTCAGTTTCCGGTGCTATACGTTGACATAAGTACGAGCATATTTTTATCAGATTTGAGTTCGGTATATATTCGTACGAAGGCAGTGTCAGGAAAGATAGGCCAATTACGAGATAAGCAGGTCAGTAGCAGCGGATGGATAATGGATAAAAAGGGATGACGCAAACTACATGTTAACGTAAAAACAGTTTGATATGATATGATTGGATATGAAAAAAAATGATGACGTCAGTGTGTCTATACATTCTCAAAGTGTCAATTTAGTACAGTTATCTGTTCGCAAATACAAATAGTTTCAACAGGGTTGAGCCATGTTTGGTAATAACGGATCCGCATCACCGCATATGTTTTGACGAAGGAAACGACGAGCGGCATTGGCATATCAAGTTTTCATACAAGATCATTTGTTCTGATTGTTTGAATAAATACACGTGAATAACCAATACGCATTCCACCAACATTTGCAGAAACGTAAGTAACAGTATTTTATTAACGTAGAAGAAAGATTGTTTTTCATGACCATATGTAATAAAAACTGCTATCCAAAAGATGGTTGTTTGTTCACAAACATGTAGATTAGTATTTTATTTTTTTATCATTTTGATAATACAAGGCATAGTTTATTTGACATCAATATATTGTATCAATGGTTTAGTTGTATGGTACAGGTAACTTTTGCTATGTATAATTTGCTCTTAATTTTTACTACTATTTGTGGATCATCCTTTTATAAATTTGTCTTCTGACAACCTATGCCATCTTTAATACTATTTTAACCATTAGATAATTTGTTTCAGAACTACAATTTTTTGACAATTAGTTGTTGGATCAATGCAATGAGACATGTAGTACTAAAGAATTATGTTAATAATACATCTATAAAAATATGATGTGCAATTATCTTATCATAAGCAAACTTACTAGCTGTATAATACAGAAGTTAACCAAAATCAGAGGTGTAAGTTCTTCTACATAATTGGTACTGGCTAAGTATACTCTTTGGGGTCTGCAAGAGAATATTTGCTGCTTAACACGCCTCCGTTGTTTGGTGACCGAAATGTTTGGTAGTATTCGGTCCTTTACCTCTTTAATACATTTTTTTGATAGAGAATGCAATTGACCCATGAAGGTTGTAGCTAACAGTAAAACCACACTGGCAGCAACTCCAGACACAAGAAAAAACAAAAGTTCTGGAATGGTAACCTGAGACCCAACAGAAATCAAGCAATACAGACACAAAATTGTTGCTCCAATAACAAGCAAAATAAATGAAATGATGGGTCCATCCTGCTGAACTTGCTGTAGTAGCTGCTCAAAATTTGGATCTGTCTGTTTTCACGAAAGTAGGAATTGATGCGCAGAGTACGTTTTCGCAAAACTTTCAAATTTTCTTTTAGGTAGCAGCGCAGACAGTAAACCTGCAGTATAATAAAGAGCATGCCCAGAATCACATAGCTTCCAACTACATCGATTCTCAGCCAAAATGATATAAAACAGTTCAGCATCAATATGATTTTTGACGTAGTGGACCACTCTGTAGTAGGAGAGCTGCATTCTGGCATCAAAAAATATCCAAGAGTTGCCGAGTTGCAGGGCAAAAACCAGTTTAAAAGGGACAGTAATATGGCAACAATTGGTGGTACTGCCATCGTTATAGCAATATATCAATTTTACCAAACGTATCTCAATTCCGTTTGATACTTCGGCATCTGGAAAAAAAAATCTTTACATTACTTCGGACGAAACATTTTTTATTTCATGCTCAACTTACGTTTCCAATTCCGCTTCTCAAAATTCAGAAGAAGATTAAACAAATGTGTCAAATCATTCCGATGTCGCATCAGCACAAATTTCCCAAAAACACAAATGAGAAACCCATAAGCAAGCAACAGATTTTCCAAGAAGCGGTATAGTTTCATGTCACCCCATATTCGTTCATGTATTAGTTGTATCCATAATCCAATGATGTAGGCACCAATTAGAGCTGTCTTAGCTGTCTCCGATTTGAGTTCTTCATTGCTGGTAACAGTGAGGATTTGATCAGTGTTGGAAAGCAAAAATGGCATTGTTCCATAGAACCTTTGCTGCTTAAATTGAATCTTGACGTAGTCTAAGATCTTTTGTTTGAGAAACATTGCAAGTAAATATTTGTTTTAGGAAATACTGGTGACTACAATCCAAACCGAACTAGACTTAAAGTTAACTAATGAAGTAAAAATGAAACCACATTTGCTTTCAGAAGCCGTTGTAAAAAATTCAATAGAAATTGATTAGTAAGATGTGCCAAATAAGCACGTGAATAATTAAAATGATTCCAGATAAGCTGAAAAGTGAGACAACAACTTTGCCGGTAAGTCGTTAATAAATGATAAGCGTCTACTTTGCTGCAATACATGGTGGTAAACATTTAGGGTAAACTCAAACCATTGCATGAATTGTTTGGAAGAATATAACTGACACAGTTTTTCGACTCATTTTTTCATACCATAGTTGTAACCATGATTTAAATTTAAATTAAGTTATTAAAATCAAACTGTTCAATTTTTGAAATTGTCACGGAAATATAATGGAATTTTGAATTTTTGTTGTAAATTTAGGATCTTTTTCCATAAGCTTGATTCAGATTGTCGGAATATAATATATTTTGGTTGTGGCAACGACTGGAGAGTCAATTTGGGATTTATAACACTGCCGCTAACTTGAAAACAACTGCAGTAAGTATTTTTGAAAGCCGGGAAAGTGATATTAGAGAGTGGAGGTGTAGCTAGTTCCACGAGGAATTGTATTCCAATGTACTCCACCTTGTCAACAATTGTTTTGACTAGTTTATGCGATTAGAGTAACAATGACCGATAGTTGGCTTGCTAATTTTATTGATTCGCTGATTGAAGCAATGTATTTGGATTTACATTATAGATATTTTTCCTTCCCCTCATACATTACAAAAATATGACGATTGCCATATACAATGCAAAGCAATCTGGTTTAATTTAAAGCAAACGCGTAATCACCTCTTATGGTGAACAAAAAATTGTTCGGTTGTCTCTGAAAATTGGGAACCAAAGATATTTTTATTTAAATTATTTAGTATTTTTCTGGAAAAAGATATTTCGTCAAAGTGCCTAACCAAATATCAGATGATTTAAATCTACATTCCTGTTTTGCGTATTCGAAGCCATAAAGCCTTTGATGTTTTTCAAAGACCAGAAAACTGATTATGTATTTGTCGTTCCTATAATGGCAGCTTGCCTTTCTGTCCGGACGTTAACCAGAGCGAAGAAGTGAATACAATTAAAACGTTTTCGATGATAAATGAGGGTGATAATAACTGGTCGTTAGTATGGCGTGATGATTGTTTCCCAAATGGGTGATTAGAGCAAAATCAAGATGCTTTATTATTACAGCTAATTAATCACACGATTTACATACATATATATCCCAATACAGAAATTATTGTAAGGTCTGTGGTTTTACAGATTTGAACACTACTGCTTTATCTACCGCTACTGCAAATTTTTACGCCGTTTTTTGAAGTTTTTTATGGGAAGTAGCACAATGAGATACAAAATGTTTTTAAAGCACAAAAATTACGCAGTTCAATATGAGTGAAAAAGTTACAATTTAAGTAGGCTTGGTATTCTCCGTGAATTTGCTCATGAGCAACGACGTTTACTAATGTAGTTCTAATTTTTTGTACACAGAAGTCACGAAAATATTTAGGAAAGTACAAAGTGCAATTAGTTTAACAAAAGCAGATTTACAATCTGAGTAATACAGAAGTTAACGGAGACAAGCGGTGTAAGCTCATCCACATAATTGTTTCCGGCTAAATACACTCTTTGGGCTCTGAAGGAGATAATGCGTAGTTTAACCTTTTTCCGTAGCTTTTTGATTGAAACTCTAGGCAAGATACGTTCTTTAACGTCTTTAATTCCTTTCTTCGAGAGAGAATGAAGTTGACCCATGAAAGTTGTAGCCAAAACCAAAGCTACACTAGCACAAATTCCAGACAAAAGAAAATATACAAGTTCTGGAATTGTTATTTGAGAACCAACTGCAATGACGCAATACAGACACATAATTGTAGCTCCCATTAAATGCAAAATTACAGAAATGATTGGCCCATCCTGTTGAACTGCGCTGTAGTAGTTGTTCAAAATTTGTATCTGTCGATTTTCATGAAAGAAGGCCTTCAAACGCACCATACGTTTTTGCAAGACCTTCAAATTTTCATTTAGATAACAGCGCATACAATAAGCTTGCAATATAATGAAAGGCATGCAAAGAATCAGAAAGCTTCCAACTAAATCTATTATCAGCCCAAATGATACAGCACAGTTCAGCATCAGCATGATTTTTGATGTAGTGGACCACTCTGGATTGTGCGTCTGTGAGCTGCATTCTGAAATCAAAAAGTATCCGAGTGTAGCGGAATTGCAGGGAAAAAACCAGTTGAAAATTGACAATAATATGGCAACGGTTGGCGGTACTGCCATAGTGTAGCAGTATACAATTTTTATCAGCTGTATTTCAATTCTGTGATGTTTCTCGGTGCCTACAAAAAAAGTAAAAAATCCTCACGATCTAAAAAGTAAGGACTAAAAGACATTCTAATTTAAGTTTAAATTAGAAATCTGTCTTACGGTCCCAATTTCGTTGCTCAAACTTCAGTAGAAGATTAAACAAGTGAACCAAATCGTTCCGACGTCTCATCATCACAAATTTTCCAAAAAGACTTATGATAGACCCATTAGCAAGTAACAGACTTTCCATAAAGACGTATAGTTCCATATCGCCCCATATTCGTTCGTGTAAAAGTTGTAACCATATTCCAACGACGTAGACTCCAATTAGAGCTGTTTTTGCTGACTCTGATGCTAGATTTTTGTTGTTTTTAATTGTGAGGGTGTCATCAGTGTCTTGAACAAAAAATGGTGTGGTTCCATACAATGTTTGCAGGCTCAAGTGCAGCTTGATATAGCTTAACAAATGTTCCTTGAGGATCATTGTAACCAACTATTTTTTAAGACGTCTAGCAATCCAAACTAGTCCTGACTCAAAGGGAAACTAATCACCCAAAACTGAAGAAAATTGCTTTACCACCTTTGCTTCGGAAAGTCAATGTAAATAATTTTGTAGGTATTGATTGGCAAAAATAAACATATTAAATGTTTTTATATAAGCCGAAAACCCAATCGAATGCGAAAAGATTTCGCTAATAATTGATAAGCAATAAATTGGTAAGTGAATAGGGTAAAATCAAACACAGTGGGGAAAGATTATTGAATGTACATTTTTATAGAAAGAGAATCGATAAGTTGAGTGCGGATGTACTTTCCGTTCCTTATGCTTATCAACTGGTAGATGAAGTGAAGCTGCTTTTATGTGCAGTCGATAGAGAATTTCATTATGAACAAAACCAGCAGGTTTAAAAGTTCGAAAATGATTTGCATGCAAATAAAAAAAACGGAAAGTATGGAGCTCGCCAGTCCACGACTCACAGAAGTACAAAAAAGAGTTAAAAGGTGTCAATAATATGTCATGATTATTCTTTAAATAGAAGGGTTTCAAATAGGAAACTGACAGCATATGTACAAAAAATTGTGTAGAATCTGGTGGATATAAAATTAAGTTACAGAGTTGTCGTGTTCTGGAGATATTGACGCCAACGTAGATTCTGGTTGTGAACCTTTGGTATCAGCACTATTCCTAAACCATTTACAGGCCAGCGGCGAAGAAAATCAAATTCAATTAAAACCCTTGCGTTGACAGTAAAGCTAAGAAACTGGGGATTTATTTTAAGACAAAGACGAGTTCATCTAAGCAAACCAGTCCACAGCAAGAGCCTTTAACCGATTACGCATAATTGCTGCCAAAAAATGCTGAGAAAAATTGTCATCATTTACTATGAAACGTACGTTCTCGAACACCCTTTCACAGACTCCAGCTCTACAATAATTTAAAAGCCTACACTCTAAACGTGATCATACATGAAAGAAAATAAAAAAATTTCTCCAAATTTCCGAAGAAACACTTCGTTTTGTAGGTTATGCACCAAATTTGGGCAGTTTTGAAGCCCTTCAGGTAACGAGGTCCCATGACGGCTAGAATCTACTTGCAGCCGTTTTCAAAGAATGTGTCGATTCCCTACACCCAGGAGCACCATTCCATGTACCAACCTGTCTTCTGGCCAGGGTTGGCTTTGATTGCTAATCAAAAGCACGTGCAGACATTTTTACGAAAAAAGGGACCATTGGTGGAACAACACAATAGCCGGCCTAACTTCTCCCACCAGTGCCCAATCAAAAAACTATGAGCACTACGTAAAGGCCATTTTCAAATCCTATCAGAATAGTGCAGGATTCTTTCTCAATTCGTAAATGTCAGGAAGAAAACTTCATCTGAAGTTACAAAGTCTTCCGACGCGAACCTCATGAGGCGTGTGAAGAAAAAGATCAGCCTCTAAGCCCAAAGCGGTTATTTTACATTTCTCTAACCGGTGTTTTATAGCTAATTAAATTTGCTACAAAACTGCTACACCCGATTTGGTTGCAACTGCATTTGTTTAAAATAAAATGCATTTATATACCCACCCGCACTCAAATTGTCGATTCTCTAGTCTCTAAAAGGATTCAGATGATTCGAATTTTAATTCAGCCGCAATTAACATGGTCTGTTGGGCCTACGGTCTGAATTTCATTCTTTTGTGACAAAAACTCGTTTGTTTTAAAATCTTGAAGGAAAAACTTTTTATGTTGAATTGAAATTTGGACAACACATTTCCTGAGCTTTCCAGAGAATACGTTATGGAAAAACCAGTCAAATGCTTCAGAAATTACGTGCTCACAAATACAAAAAATCATAAGATTGATTGAAAATGAAAATTCAGAGATGGTTTAACTTTATAATTCGAAAAGCTAGGAATTTATATAAAATCTAAAAACACAGTGTTTTAGGTTTAGAAATTCAAAAAGTACATTAAATGCTGGTTATAAGAGCAGTAAGTCATTCCGAATGAATGGCAGTTCAAACTTACTCGCTGAACGTCCCTCAAAAAGTAGAAAGTTTCATTCAAATTGACAAGAAATACCGTTCAAAACCGCATTAAAATGTTACGAAAAATTGGAAGAACAGTTGTTGGTTATGAATGTCGCTTATTCGGATAAATTTGATAAGTCATGATAAAAGTGATAATTTTAACGGAATGGTTTTGCAGTTATCGCGAGTATAGATACGCTCATCCATCCGTCTACTGATGCCAACTGCCATATAAAATACAAACCAATCTGGTTTGATTTAAACGACCGTTGTCTGATCACTACCACACCAATCTTTATGTCAAACTAATAATTGTTTTTTCGTGTAAAAAAACGTTGGAATCCATTCCTTCTTTATTTAAATTATGTAGTATTTTCTGGAAAAGACAAGTCGTCTACGTATTTAAGAACATATTAGGCCACGAGTAAAATCTACATACCCATTTTGAGGTGAAACTATAAAGCCCCTAATGTAAAAATTTAATACTTGAAGAATAGAGCCAGTGAGCTGAAAACTCCTTGCTATAATAGTCGCAAACCTTTCTGCAGTTTTTCTTCCGCATTCCTTGAAACCTTGAAATAATTAATGCAGAGATATAAGGGTTTGATGGAGTTCTCACATGTTTTTTTTCAAAATTCAGAGACTGACCAATAAAACGAAAAATATTGGAGCAAAATTAAAATGCCAATTTTTACAGTAAATTGGTCACGTTTGTCACGTGTTATCATGAAATGTTTTAAAACTAATTAAACATTTATTACAGATATGACTCGAAAGGAAAATATTATAATTTAACTGAACTTCAGGTTTGACGGAAATAGGCGTATTTACCGACGGGGTTTCAATGTTTTCCCAGAGAAGTCATACACACACGTTAAATTAGCACTTGATAACTAGGTACTCGATAGAATTTACCTAAATATTTTGGTTTAAGCACCCTAAAGAGGTTTTATAGCATATTTTGTATGTTTTTACAACATATTTTACCAGTTTTTAGAGCATACTTGCATACGTATACCCGTTTTCAGAGCATATTTTTCCGATTCGTATTAAATAAATTAGTAAATCCATTTTCTCTTGTCACCTAATAATTACATGCGTCTCTTCGTAGTTTAACTGATATTCATAGTGCCGTGTCGAGATTATATGAGTGCCGACAGCGTTCACAGACTTCACGTCTAACTCTTATCGTCGTGCCTTAAAAACTGGAGATCCACGAATTGGTAATACCTAATGTGCAATGACTTATTTAAGCCAGTTTCCGTTAATAACTTCCTTCAGATGAGACTTTTAGTTGTACATTTGTCAATAAGTTTATTGCAAATATGAATAAGGTAATTCAATCACATGAAGCATATTGTGTCGCTGTCATCCAAAAGCAAAGTAAAAATTTCAAAACTGACAGCCACAGGGTACTGTAACTTATAACTTAATGATGATATGCATGAAACATCATTATACTTATGGACATTTCTTAAGAATATACATATCTCATGGTTATGTATTAATTTAAGGTATACTTTCCATTTTAGCCATTATTATCCATTTCTCCATTATTATCATTATCAATGGCTAGATATTTATTATCCATGGATTTTTTTACGTCTTTGGGGGAAACCAATTTCTATATTTAACAAGGTAATACACGGCTTTTATTAAACCTAAGCTGAAACATAAGTTTTAATATAACAGTTTTAACTTGAGTTAGAAAGGTGCTTAATAATGACAATATTTATTGTTTTAGATTTGAATTTGTTAGACAATGCGATTTTCCAAATATATCTCTGTGAAAGCGAATGTTTTTCAACTTTGTGCTGAATCTGAAACCTATTAACTATCTGTATTGAAATATCCACCTAGATTAAGTGCGGTGCCTTCTTTTTTGACGTTTTGCTAGAGTCATTTTGTGGATTGGTTTAAATATTATTACAATATAATTCACTAAAATGCCAATTATGCTTGAAACAAATTGAAAAGTTTGCTTCACGATAAATGAAAACATCGTAAAACAATATTTCCGATTTTCAACAACGAACATAAAAGCAGCAACAGCATGTCCACATAACAGAGTTGTAAACACGACTAAAATATTTCCTGAAATTTGTGCTGTTTGATGTCTGATATTTGTTGTTGCCTCTGAAAGTGTTTTAATGTTAGTCCCATACAAATTACGAACATGTTCCCATATCCCCGAATCGGGAAACCTCGTTAGTAGCCCAACCATTGTATTTGAAATCCATCCTTTCAGCATCAAACCAAAATTTCTCTCAAGCAGTACTTCCTTCCCAATCGGAAACAAAGCCAGATTACTTGATCGAAGCTTAGAATAAAATTCAAACAAATCCGCCTGCGGTAAAACCACCGCAGAGTTGTTGCATTTGCTAAGAATTCCCATAAAACTAGAGGTTTGGTTGGCTTTGTGATTAGCAAAAGCTTTGTACACTCCTTTCCCAATAAAATTAGTGCGAGGGCCAGACACAAACTTGTGTATAAAAGATGCTTCCAGAAAGTGCAATCTGCTGTTGTTTAAAAGCCGAACGTATAAACTATCGTTCCAAACCGGTTGAGTTTGTTCTAAAGAGTTATCCTCAGTCCATGGAAACGTCAATCTCCTTTGTATAGATCGGAGAGTGTCACCAGCGGTCAGGTACAAATGTAAGATTTCCGAGTAGTGAGCGGTTTCAGCTTGGACCCGACTCGGATGAAAAGATAAAACTTGGTGATCAGACAACGAGTAATTTTTCTTGATTTTCACTAGTTTCTCGTGAGCCCCAGCTTCAGTTGGCACCGCTGCATATCCTAACAATGTCCTACTGTAGATGCTAAATTTAGCAGCCAGTAATTGGTCAAAATACCAAAGTGGAATTGCTTTCCGAGTGGACATGAGGTTGTACACATTATCGTATTTATATCCATTGCTTAATACGATAGCAACCAGTATAATAGCACCCGCTATCCATCTTACTCCTGCTGATTTAAGATGCTTTGTTGTAAACGCACAGCCTTGCTCTAGCAAAATAATTATGGGCTGGAAAAATATTCGTGAGGACCACACATTTTGGATTGATGTCCATTTAGCACTCGTTATCTTGTCCATATTTTCAAAAACACACAAAATTGTGGGCATCAATGTCAAGTTAATTACAAGGAGACAAGCCCAAATAGAGTTGTCAAAAACCCAGAAAAGCTCTCTGAAAGCAAAGGTCTGTATCCGCTCAGAACCACAAGCAATGAAACCAATTTGTTGACTTGGATCTTGCAATGCCAACGGATGAGAAACTGTTGTGGGATAAATTTCATTATCTAGCTGAATCAACTCGTTTTCTCCTACTCCTGGAAATTGTAGCATGTTCAGTTGGTCGCGAAATCTATAAAGTGTTAATTCATTTCCATGACACCCAATAAATGATGCAGCGTTATACGTCAGTGTAAAATTATAGCGCCTTAGGATCTGCAACCACTCTCCCATGAAGGGTATCATATATACTAGTTTAGCTTTCGGGATGAGTGAAAATGCATTTCTTAAAAAATCTGTTTTACAAGTGGATTCGTATAAAAATATCTCCAACTCATTATCGCTTGTAAGCATTGAAATTTTTGCATTTCATAAATGGAAAATATAGTTTCAAAGAAATTGAATTCCGTTGAATCCTTCGATAATAAAGCGTTGCCAGCAGCAGCATTGGATGAATTTAACAGAGGAGTAAAAGTTACTGTGAAGGTAAAATTGACGATGCGAAGCTGAACAGAATAAATGCTGCTGACTTTTTGAAATCGGTAATTATATGTAGATCTAAGCGGTTCTGTGTAAGAACGTAGTGGAGGTCTCTATAGAGGTAGAATTGACCCAGCTCCTCTCCTTGTCTATTGTTTTCTAGGAAGGAGTCCTTGAACCATCTCGCGACTCCACTAGCAAATTTCCACAGTTGTGTGCTTTGTTTCGTATATTTGTGCTGTGTTACCAGCAGATTCATCGGAGCGTTTGAGGGTATCATACGTTCAACGCTGCGGGCAGGCTCATTATCTTTTCGTCCAAAAATTGAGAGCGTATTTTGTTTTTGTATTCTGTCTGAAATCCCGGAATACTTCTTTAAAATTGGATACTTGCCGAGTTTTGGAATTAATGCAATTAAAATTTCACATGTCCATGGCCGTATTCTGGTTACAAACTTGCGAAAATTTATTTCAGAACAAATACGTGAAGATGCTTCAAATAAAGAGGATGTTGGACATTCCAATTTGTTGCTAGAGTGAAAACACCATTCGGGAACGGTCATGTTGTACGGCAATACGATTGCATATATCTGGTCGCAAACTGCAAGTCTGGTCCGTTTTTGAATACTGGGAACTGCTAATAATGGTAAGTCTATGTTCCGAAAGTTGGTCATTTGAATTAGGCAGTGTTGATAGGGCCTTAAAATTTCGTTAAGACCTTCCAAAGAGTGAACGTTTAAGCTTTCTCCCAGGTAAATGTGTTCTTTAACGATGGTAGCAAAATTTCGATGCTTATTTGGTTGCTGAACGTCACTATAGGTTTCCGCAATGCAGAATGTAATCTGTGAAAATAATATTTGAAGGTAGATCGCGACCATTAGTATTTTGTAATTCATGTTTTGTCTGGTTTATATGTCTGTCAATTGATAATCTTAAAATGGGGCTCCCAGTAAACCAATTTCCGTACAACAACAAATTTATGGTCCGGAATTGAGAGTAAACCTGTAATTTTTAAGAGTGTCTCTTGCCGTTCTATTGATATATTTTAAGGCTGTGTTAGTTAACCTAGTTGTATTAACTTTATTATTTTAAAAACCTAGTTCGAAAACATTAGATAGAATAGTGACGAATTTTCTTTGTTTATCGTAACCACTTCAAAAATGAATCATAGTTTGTTAGTTTTTGTTGAATTTGTAGTAACCAGCAAAACCAGTACAAGGCTGAGATATTTAAAAGTATGGATGTTTTACTCTGGACAAAACTTGCGACAGCCAATTTGACGGAGATTGCCTATATTCCTCAACTTGGCTGTGACCCTGAATGCTAGCTGATAGAATAAAGTGAAGCACGTTTGACATACATTTTGTTTTAACTGAATTATTAAAACACTCCTTGTCACGTTGGCACGACATAAAACCAGTTTTGCAGCATATATACATAGTAAGGTATAGTAAGTATCCACGACAAAAGACTAAAACGTGTTTGAAAATTTCGCAATATTAGAAATGTCATATATGAGCACAAGCTTCGCTTTTAGTTAGCAGCTTTGGCTAAATGAATTACAATTTCTTGAACTTTTTGTCACGTTGCATTAACATGAAACCCATTCCACACTGCTTATCCAGCAGCTAGAAGTGCGCTTAAAGTGGTTTACCATAAACATTACCATCTACTACCTAGTAACCACTGATAGGATATTTCCTTGTTGATGTTATGACAATAAGACGAATATGGGTTTACAAAGTGAAACGTTTATTTTTAACTCGATGCTTTGACTGTGACTGCAGTCTTATATGGGAAATCAAAATTTATTAAAACACCAAAAAATTAAACCGGCGAAACAACGTTTTCAATAAAATGAATTTGTTTGTTAAATCTGTACTTTCAAACTGTTGGATCTTATCTACACATCGTAAATAAGATTATGTGCAACGGGGAACTTTGCAATGCAATCCAATTTTTTTTATTACGTCACACGATCGGAATAACAATGATCGAAAATTGTCTGATGGAGGAATGTGTTTGGGGTTATAATGTAGACATTACACCTTCAACTCAGATATTACAAAATCATGGTGATTGCCATATGAAATTCAAAGCAATCTGGTTTGATTTAAAACGTTGCCTGTTCATTACCGCGCCAATCTTTATGGGATCAAATGATTGCTTTTTCGTGTCAAAAACCTTGAAATCCAAGATATTTTTATTTAAACTATCTGGTATTTTCTGGAAATAGACAAGTCGTCTAAGTATTTAAGCACATGCCAGGCCACAAGTCATATGCACATATCCATTTTGCGGAGAAACTATAAAGCCATAATGTAAAAATTTAATTCGTGAGCAATAAAGCCAGCGAGCTGAAAACTCTTTACTATAAAATTCGTATACCTTTTTTTCCGACAGGCTGTACTGCAGTTTTTCCTGCACATTCCTTGACGTGTATATAACCTTGAAATAATTAATGAAATGCTATAAGGGTTTGGTGGGGTTCTTACGTGTTTTTTCGAAATTCAGAGACAGGCCAATAAAACGAAAAGTATTGGAACAAAATTAAAATGCCCCTTTTTACAGTAAATTGGTCACATGTTTGTCACGTGTTATATGTCATATTATTGTAAATGCTATAGAGGGAGTATGAATTCTAATTTACGTAATTTTCCGTGCACACTGACCAAGCAAATTCTTAAAACATTCAAGTTGTTGTAAAACTCAATGTTCTTGTTTATAATGTTTACAAGTATTCCCCGTTTTGTGCAATTATACTTAATTATGCTCATATAGCAATTTTCCCAAGTAATTAATCATTTGATGCTCATGTAATTTGTGATGATTCGTTTTGGTGGCGGATATTTCTTCGGGAAATTGGCAATCCTCCTTTAGCAATTGAATCATTTCCACGTTTCCAAGCTCTTCTTCGTTTTCCTCCTCATTACCATCAATCAACTAAACAATTTTGATCGTCAAGAGGGTAATATTATTGCAATCCTTTAGAGCATTCGCCCTAACAGATAGCCTCCCCACCTAACAGCGCTTGCGTTTGGAGGACATTTTTAAATTCCACAAACTCAGAGAATCCACACCCATCTCTTGAAAATTTCACTCATTATCATCCAACCTGAAAATATTCCTGAGGATCCATCTTAACTATCTTTTGACCAGTTCTGTCTTCCCCTCAAGGTTTCCACTGAGGTCATCATATTGTTGCCAAAACGCATCCGATTTTATCGTCATTTTGGACCCACTTCCACTCTGGAGTGACTTCCCAACCAAACTTTGATTGGTATTGTCTCATATTTTCTGTCTCGGAACGGACGAACCAACCTACAGCCACATCAAAGCAAAAACCTTTACGTTATAAATTGGGGAATATTGGAACATTCATAAAGAATTGCCAGAGGATAGGATTGTCATAGGAGGAGGATTTTCTTCTTTGAACAAGAAACAAATGGAAAGCAAAATATATTACATCCATGCAAACACCAAGTAAGCTGGCAATGGATAAAGCTATCAATTTCATTCATTTTCAATACCGTCCTTTGGATCCAAATACTTCAAAATGGGGGCGATGAAAAACCAGTTACAACTTTGGAGAGTGTGCTGTATTCAAGCGGAATGCTGACAAGTATCATTTACCATACTGTATACCTTCAGAAACGCTACCTTGTTGTTGAACTGATTAACTTCAATGTTCGTTTTGAAATGGGTTTAAAAACCAGTGGAGACAGCAAACAATATTTTAGTCTGGGAAAAATAGAAAAAACACTCATTCAATTCGTGCAAGGATGTGGAATTGTAGGCACTCCGGTTCTGGTTTGCTCTTATGCACTGCAACGCTGGATGAATCCATGCACATCCGCCCTGTTTGGAGTTAATTTAATATCAGAATGCTCGCCTGGCACATCATCAGCTTCATGGGCATTTCTTTCACAGATTCAGCTGGCAATTCAAATTTTTATATCCATCTATCTAATCAGGGATATATTATCAGGCTGCATATTTGAAATGGTGCAGCTATTCTACCTTCAATGCTGTTGCTTTAAGCATTACATCATTTGTTTCCAAAAGTCCCTCCAGATAAACAGCAAATTCAGATATTCCGATTTAATCAGATTTAGACAACTTCAAATTCTCCTTCGGCTTTATAACATGATTCAACAGGATCTATTGATTATAGGAGTTTTCATTGCACAGTTTATCTTCATCGTGAGTTTGTACGTGCTCATCTACTTGGGATCAAGAGAGCAAGGCTTATCAATTCCACAACTTCTATTATTCTCAACTCTGTTTCTGGACGCTGTGCTGGCAATCGTAATATGCTTTGGAACACTCGGTGGAATTCATACGGAGTCGCTATTGACACTGGCATTTGTAAGAGAAAGCGTGCTACCAAATCTAATCAGGAAGTCCCATCATATGGGAAGGCTAGTCGAGAAATATGTGAGATCACTTAGAGTATTGAAGGTAAATATTGGGACTGTGAATTTTGTAGAAAAATTTACACCTGTTGTCATGCTTAATTTCTGTTTAAGTCAAATTGTTAGTTTGCTCTTGATTTAAGAAAATGTATGCAAGTAAACCCTACACTTCCATTTGAAAGCTAATTGAGTTACCCTTTCCTCTTTATGTCTTTTAGTTAGGCAGTATTAATGAAAAGGTTAAAAAATAAAAAAAGGTATTTAGGAAATGTCAATTTGTAGATGAGCAGACACCGCTGGTCTTCGTTAACTTCTGTGCGTGCAGATAGTTTACTAATATTGAAGTAGTTAGACGCATGTTTCATGTTTAAAAAGTCACATACTTTTTATAATGTCTCAGATTGTTAAGTTGAAATGCTAGAAAAGGCATTGTAAAATGAGCATTAAACACTTAATTATAAACGGCAGGTTTTTGGCATTCCCAGAAGCAAGTCATCATCTTATCTTCATGCCGTTTTGAATGATGGTATTGTTATTTATAACCGTTTTCTTGAAGAAATGTGTAGAAAACTGGCATATAATTCCCCACCAAATGATTTTGAAGTAAATTGCATCTGAAAAGAATGTGCATTTCTTTCTAAATTACGTATTTTGTAAAACGGATAAAGTCATTTATAAAGTAAAAACATTATGCTTGAATGATTCATGTTTTAGTAAAATTTGTATGTATTTTCCTGCAATTTGTTTTACATCAAGATGAGTAGTGAATTTGAATGATTCACTGCAAAATAAATAAAAGCGTCCCGTTTACCATGCACAAAACTTACACACCACATTAACATCTTTTAAAGCAGCATGAATTTCACATAATCGCTTCCTCAAAAGGCAAGATGAGAATGGAATGAATGTAGCAACCTCTCGTTAAAGTAAGATAACAAGAACAAAACGGAATCTGAGAATTGAGCTCCAGTTGGACTTGTCTTATATAATATATGTAAATACCGTGGGAGTTTCAATGCTTAACAGCTAATTATCTGAAACTCAATTGTTTTGGTTGAAATTACCTTCTCATATTCCTCATTAAAATAAATTGCGCCTACAAATTGGCATGCCATTTAGAAACGATAAGGACATAATATATTATCAATATTATGAAAATCTCTTATTTCTACCTGTAAAATGGATTACACTTCATATGCCAGCTTGCAGTCTTTGGAATCGTTGTTCAGTCTGATAACTTATTTGCTTCGCTATTTAATGAAGCGGTGGATATAATCGCACAAGAAAACCAATTGATTCGGACTGAAGAAATTCCCTCATTTGCTATTAACAGTTTCGCATATTTTATTTTCCTGCTTCGCCGAAATTATATCAACGACTAATCATCATCAGGAAAACGATGAAAAATGAAGCTGCATAAAACTTCACTGATTCTCATTTCATTCATTGCAGAGTTTCTGTGAACTGCAGAGTGGCGGCTTGCAATAAATGTTGGTGTGAGAAAGGCTATTTTTATTCCGCATTTGTCAGTTACTTTCTTAGATTAAAACAATGGAAATTGGAATTTCCAGTTGTTGATATCTCTCGGGATACATACTTCTGGCACCTTTCATCACAGTTTTTTGGCTGCTGAACGAAATTTCCCGTTTCTTCGTAAAACTAGTCTATATTATGAATACCAGGGAAAAATTACTGTCGTTGCAGACGGGGCTCAGGCAGTTTGGGTACCTAAGCGTCCAGGCAGGACTCGAATGGTGTTGGTAGCTTCTCGGGCGGAAAATCCAGTTACGCTTGAACAAGGTCTAAACCAATATAACACCAGTTTGAAAGTCGAAACAGACCCCGAGAGTGGTGAAAGGGTGTATAGAACAATGGAATATATTTTGGTGGAAAAATATGGCTACGCTTGTTGGAAAAAGGATGAACATTTTGATGTTGAAAAACACATACGGTTCTTGGATGACAAGATTTACACCAGGACGGATTTGCAGCTATTATTTCGCCAAAAATCTGAAGATATGGGAGAGGATAAGCCACAGTGGGAAATTCTATTTGTGAAAAAATACAAAGGTAATTGTTTAAAGAAAATCGCCAGTTTGAGACGAAGTAAAAGTGAGTAACTGTGCTTATACTTTTTTTAGAGTCGAGGGAATCTAAGACAACGTCGGTTGCTATTTGCAGATTTCATCACGCATACGGGGACGGGCTGTCATTGATGATGATGATAAAAAAGCATTTGGCAACAGATTTTACCTACTATGTCGATCCTTGTGAGCTGCCAGTGAAAATTCCAGCCTGGCAAATATTTCTCTATTACACAAGTGCGATTATTTTTGGGCCATATGTTTGCATTTCCCTTTTTATTAACAAGTTCCGTTCATTTTGGCCACAATTATCTTCCAACAAAAATGATAAAGTTGTGCGAAGTTTCACGTGGGCAAAAACATTTGAGCTGGATCATATTCGGAAAATTAGAAAAAGTGTGAAAAATGCCACTGTTCAAACAATCATTGAATGTGCGTTTGTTTCTGCAGCAACTCAAGTGCTTCCTAAAGAGCGGTTTCCGGATAACTGGTATATTAACGAGTTGGCTGGTCTCATTCCCTATAAGAATTCCCATCCTAGAAACAGATTTACTGGATTTATGTACAACATCAACTCAAACCAAAGTGATCTGGAGAGAATTCAGTCTTCCAGTGATAACGCGTGGAGAGCCATTTTGGGTCCTTGCATTCCTGTAGGCTACTTTTTGCTTAAATTTTGTGGAAGATTTCCTATATTTCTCAGCAAATTCACCTTTGTTGGGGCAATGAATACGATGGTGGTGAGTAATGTGCCTAGTTCAAAAACTAAGGCGAAGCTGGTTGGTATCTCGGATATCATGGACATTTTTGGATTTCCACCGCAGCCTAATGATTGCGGCATTTCAGTGGCTTGTACTTCATATAATAACACTGTGAAGATTTCAGCCAGTGCAGAAGATACTTGGTTGAAGGAAGAAGAACTGGAGGAAATTGTAAGGAAAATTCCACACGTAATATCAGAGTGGGCTACTAAATTTGGGAACAAAGCTGATTATGTGAAATGGTTATAATGAATTGGCATAAAAGTAAATTTCACAATAAAGCTGCAATAAAGAACAACTGAAACAACTTTAATGAGTTCGTAACTTAAATTGGCTCATTACGTTTTTCTTGCACAAGTTGCATGCAATATTGATTTTCCACAGAGTTACAACGAAACTAATTCAATGTTATTAGATGCATGGGTAAAGCATAATTTGTAGAACAAATTCAATAATTGAGCAGACTATTTTTCCAAAAAAAATAAGATTACATTGCACAAAAATGTTTGAAGCCTCGCAAACCAAAAACAATATTTATATCTGGCAACAGACTAAAACCAATTTATTTGGAACCTTTTCTTGTTTTTGTCCTCACTGAGTTTTGTTAGTTCCAAGCATGATTATAGTTTTTAAAACTGTTAACAATTCCTACCCTTTGTTTTGGAGAAGTTTTTAACTTTGATTGTTACAATCTGCATAAATTTAAATACCTAGCACGTGCATACCAAATACAAATACGTGTGAGATGATGAAGAAAAGAAGACGATGATGATCATAAACTTAATGAATATGTAAACGCTTATTTAATGGATAAAGAATATTTTCCTGGTCACGTTGCGATTTACATCATCCTTGCTAGTTTTTACTGATACAACGTATTTAAATGCATATTCAACATAGGTGCAAAACATTAACAAAAACATTCGTTTATTATCTCTAAATATTAGATGGATTGCACATTTTGAAAAACAGCCATCCATAGATTTTGTTGACCAATAATGTAAAAAATCCTCACGTTGACTGTCATTCAGATTACACAGATGAAGCAGTAATATAATATTTCAACTCATTTTCAAACTCCTCTATTAAGTCATCCAGATCCTCTCTGGTTTTGAACAACTCTGATTTCTCCACCACAAATGCAGCACAAAACATCCCATTGTAGCATGACAAACCCACACCAGCACCTAGGAGAAAGTTTTCAAAATTTATAAATTGTCCTAGTCAGACAGAAATGAAATTAAAGGATAATTATAAACTTACGCATTCGATTGGGCAATGTTCCCACACCAAAAATAGCTGGAACTTGTTTTCCCATTACCGTAACTACTCCGTTCCCTCCAGGAACGTTGGAAATATAATAAGCCAGTTTAAAAAGGGAGCAAAAGAGTCCATGAAGTAATGTTGCAGGAAGCAGTCCAATTAGATCAATAAATAATGCGTATGTTAGCACCACCTCCGGTGATGCCATACTTTGTAAGTTTTTATTAATTTTTTGCAGTCTAACAACAGGGTCTTCAATTCCAATTGGCATCAAATCAGCTAATAAAAGAGCTCTATTTTGCGGATATTCATTGGGATATGGAAACAGAACAACTGAAAGTGCACCCAAAACTTCAGAAGGAATTTGACAATTTTTCCTTTTCGTAATTTTCTTCAAAGCTCCGTTAAAAGCAGAATGGAAAACTGCTTGTGTAGAACAACTAAAGGTTTTCCGGATTTGTTTCATCATTTCCAAGGTTAACTGGATTTTGGTTCTACCCAAAAACTTGTAGCTAGGAGCCATTAGCATTCTCTCGTCATGCATAATTTGTTCTTCTGAACATCCAGAATTTTTTAAGAATATGTGGGGTCCAACGAAAAACACCTTAATGTACAGTAGAATCCTTTGGAGCAAACTTACTCGTGGAATTGGAGGATTAACTGGGTCAACACTTAATTTGGGACAGGGTTGATCAACAACGCAATTTCTGATGAAATTTGTTAGCGAAATTCCATCCACGCAGCCATGGGAAACGTTTATTGTTATAGCGCTACAGATTTGACCAGTTTCCTCTTTCTTTATTTTTGGAATTAGCAAAATTTCCCAGCGCGGTCGACAGTTGTCCCATTCTTGAAACGCAGTGGTTTCTATCATCGAGAACATTTCAGATTCTGTATAAACTTGTTGTGCGTTCTCAACTTCGGGACAAAGACGGACGTGATGATTGATATCAAATGATTTCCGTTTATCCTCAAAGCAGTAAAATCCAAATTTTGTCACAATTGCGTGGAAAAAAACTTTGTATGGAATATTCCCGTATTTATCCGATGCAGAAATATTAGTTAAAATTCTCGACCTCAGCTCGTTTAAATCACAGATATCGTTGACAAATATAACGAAATTCAAATTCATTGTGCTTGGAAGGATATTCGTACAGACAAGTGCATCTGCAGCACATAAAAGAGTGTATCTTCCATTGTAAAACAAGCGAATATGTAATGACACAAGAATTCGCCACAATCTCATTAAAATTAAAGGAACCGATAGAATGAGAAGGACCAAGTAAAAAATTGTGAAATGAGTAGCAATTTTCAAGAATTCAGAAATATGACTACAAATTCCTTTACTGGAATGATGCTTTGCCATTTTTTTAAAACTAAAGAATCAAAATACACGAAAAAGTATTTTTGATGAACTGCTTGTCTACTTGTTTTCTTGGAGTGGAAATGCAAACTAATTAAATCCAATGACTTGGAATATCTCAATGTCTATTCTTGCCTTGATTTTAACGAATGTAGAAACAATATTATATATAGTGTTATGCATGAAATTATGAATATATACATGCATGAAACAGAACAAAAGAAACAAAGGTTTTCTTGGTAGCTCTAGTTTAGTGGGTATGTAAGACAGTTTGATGTGTGATATATCGTGGTAAAAGAAGAAAAATTCAATTGGACGGGATTTACTCTTTGAGTTATGTAACAGTAAGCTATAAAACGAGATTATTACCAAATAGTAGTTTCCAGAAATCTGGCAAGTCGACAGCATACGACGCATATTATGTATTACATACAGGTTTATAAGGAAAAGTCGACGAGTTGCTCAAATGAAATGCAACCATCAGTTTTACCTTGTTTTATCTAATGAAATTTTACGACTTCCCATTCATCTACCAACCTCAAACGCGTTGACAAGGATTGTGTTATGGGAACTAAACCAGTTTGGCAAAGCGCAACCAGTCTTATTGATGGTGATTGAGATTATCGAATTGGTGGCTACACAAGTATTGTCTACCTAAACAGAACTGCTTTTCATGGTGAAGCTGAAGTCGCATTAACCACGCACACTTATTCAAGATATTTGTTACTTTTGCTTGCAAGTTCGGCACAATTTATACTCAACCATAAAAACAGCTTCACTGCTCTACATTGAAAGCTTCAATTTTATCCTGCAATATCTTCCAGTTCATAAGATGTTTGGAAATGCCAATGGAAAATGCCAAGAAATGGTGCCGTCAAAGCACAGCCTTCAACGTGAGCATCTCAGAGAAGAAGAAAGTCAAGAGGAGCGTTTTGGGCTGATTTTTATAGCACGCGTTGCCATTCATAGTTATGCATGTTTATTAGTTTTCATTTCTTGAACAGCGAAATGAATGCATGTGGAATGAGCAATCCCGTCCAGGAATGCTTAACATAATATTCTAACCTTATTCACTACATTGCGTAATGAGGACCAACCTCACAAAGTCAAGCAATCACGGCTACAGTTTATCAACATCAAAGTCAGATAAAAAACATTACTAGTCAATTGACATCATATGAAATTTGGAATGGCCCTTGCATTAGTAAAATTGCTTACAAAATTTTTAATAAATATTTTCGTTCGCCCACTTTTTACTTTCTACAAACAGGGTATTATGATTTCCTTCCAAATTATCACAATTGGAATAAAGAAATAAAATGCGGAAGGCGAAGTAATTATTAAGTGTATGCAGCTAGCTCATGAAAATGCGTCTGACATGTGAGAAATCATAGTGGTTACCCATTCTTCCAATCTTTCCGAATTTTTGTACAATCGTTCCTTATGTCGCTGTCGTATGTTTGATATAAAAGATTTTGGGCTCAGTTCTCTTCGTCTTTTCCTGCCTAATTTAGCAGACTACTCTTGCGTTTCTATCCGGCTTTGTGTTTTCAATGAGGTGGATATCATGGCGAGGTTCTCAACCAACCTGTTTTGTGTGGGATCGTCAAGGAATACCGGAGGTTCTTTTTTAATTAACATTCTTCCTTATACTTTTCAGTTCATCCGCTCCATTATTTTTAGGGGATAAGGAACTTCACATAAGACAGTGTGGCCTGGAATCCTTGTTCTTGTTGGCTTACTCCATTTCTGGATTGTTCTTTCATACATAAAGCCCAAAAGAAAATTTCGTTTGTTTTACACAATAATTATGATAAATTGGAGCTTAAAGAGTTAATATTATGTTTCAAAAATTTAATGTCGCTGCATTTTTACTTCTTGTATTTACGTAGGAAAAAGGGATTGCAACAAACTAGCCGTAGAATGGATGAAAGAAAAAATTTGATGGCTAATGGAATAAAATAGATTACCTGAAAGTCGTCTTTTGAATAACTAAACTATTAACATGTATCCACCCACATTTCCCCAGAAAAAAAAACCAGTCGAGTGTCGACCACATTTATCATGGAAAACCAAAGACTGGTTTCCGCAATATACTTTCTAACTCAACTTATAACTCAAATAGGGCAACAAACAAAGAACTAAAAGTCTAGTAGATATGCATGTACCAACGTTCATTAGAGCTCCAAAACAGACATTTGTTCAAAGAGAAAACCCGTTCTGAATCTACAAACCTGAAAAAACAAGCAAATTTGTAATAGCTTACATGTGTGTATTTCACCAAGTTTTACATAGTATTTTATTAAGTAAACTATGAAATGTACAACGAAACTGCAATTGCAAAAGGAGTCACATAGACGTTTACAGTAACAATCATGTTACACATAAAATTTATATTTGTAAAGACTTGTTTACGAGAGTAGACATAAGTGAAGTTCAGCGGAAACCAGTTTCTATCAAAGCAAACCGTTGCAACCATACTTGATGATAATGATGAATTTGTAGAATACATGAAGTCTTATTTATTTAAAAGAGAATTTATGTCGGTCAATTTGCAATCGACATCATCCATGCTATGCTAGTTTTCACATGTAACTTACACATGATAGTTTATGAAGAGATGATTTGACGGTTGTTTAATTTCATATAAACTGCAATGTATCGAAAGAATGCCTGTTACCTACCTATTTCTTCAATAAATTTAATTCGACCGATTACTATTTTCAAAAAGCAAACTATTATGGTAGTAAAATTAACAATACAAACATTATTATTCTAATTATTGTTTTCATACAGATGAAGACTTTATGTAACATTTTAACTCGTTTTCAAACTCTTCAATAAACTGATCCAGGTCCTTTCTTGTTTTGACCAAATCGGATTCCTGTGCCACAAATCCAGGACAAAAGTAAAATTTTGCAGAGGAAGTTTTTAGAGTCGGCTAGAGGAAGTTTTCATGCTGAAGAAGATTCTGCACCCATGTATATACGCCAGATTGTCAGTACGATTTAAATGCATAGTATACACTTATGTAGATTTTTAATGTACATTCAGTACCTAATTGAAGTGAGAAGCAAAGAATGTATTTAGACGTTGGATCCGGTTTTTAAATGGGTAAGTTGCATTCAATGGAAAATTACAGAGTAAATGGATATAATAGCAAGGTGAAAATCTGATAAATGAGATTGTATTACCAGAAATCTACATTTCAGACCTAAATATACCCGAATCCGCTGTCAAAATCGCTTTCCTCATCAGCCAATTTGATTCCTCATGACCAGTGTGAAAAAGTGTTTTCTGCTTCAGTCTATTATTAAAATCCTCTTGAGTTGAATTGGGGTTTCTCATGCATCTCGGAATTAATATAATGATGGTGAAATGCTGATGGCAATCGTGGCCTTCCCGAATTTTCTCCCAAACCTAGTTTCAGTGTGAATATATGACCTTATGCAAGTTATGTTGGAGGTCTTCTTGCAACATCTTGTCAAATTTTTTCCCTAGCATTACCACCCACCTATGTATTTTAAGACGGTGGTAATTTCACATGAGAATGGATTCCTTGCTCTAGTTGAACATAGTATGATTATCCTGTTGTACAACCCAATCCTGTTGTTAAATTGTGGTTGGAAAGGAATGAAATCATGTATACATTTGTATTCTTTTGGAGGTGATGAAAGGTTCGTGATATGTTGGAATATGTGAATTGCTGCAACATACGTTCAAATTAAAACAACTAATTGAAAACATGCGTGATGATGATGATGATCAACTTGTAGGACATATTAAGCCTTTTTTGCTTATAAGTGAATACTTACTTACAAGTAACATTTCTCGTCAAACAAGCTATTGCACGGGTTTAATTATTTATTTTCATATTTTTTCTAATTAATCTTCCACTATCCTATGATGTTCAGTACGTTTATGTAGATGATGCAGTTACGTAATATTTTAACTCCTTTTCATACTCCTCTATAAACCGTTCCAGATCCCTTTTTTACCTATAATTACCTATTCCCTTTACCAAAACTTTATTACCTACATTGTAGCATACAAACCACTAACACCTAGAAATGTTTTAAATGTCTTAAATTCTTTATCGAGGCAAATTAAATTTTTAAATGTTTCAAAACTTACGAATTCCATCAACCATTGGCCCCACACCGAAAATAAGTGGAACTTCTTTCCCCATTATAGTACCGGAACCAATCGTTCCAGGCACGTTGGAAATGTAATAAGCCAATTTTATGGAAGTAAAAATAAACGACATTACTTTCGCAGGAAGTATTCCTACCAGCGTATTATTTAATGTGCCTGCAAGCACAACCTCAGGTGTTGCTATGCTTTGCAGTTTCTTATTAATTTGTCGTAGTCTAGCAACAGGGTCTTCAATTCCAATTGCATTAAATCAGTCGAGAAAACTGCTCTGTTGGTTATATAATTATTGGGATAAGGGAAACGAGCAATCGTAACTCCGCCAAGAATTTCATGAGGCATTGAAAATTTTTGTTTCCTTTTTGTAAATTTGTTAAAAGCTCCGTTAAAAGCAGAGTGGAAAACTGCTTGGGTGGAACAACTGAAGGTTTTGCGGATTCGCTTCACTGTTTCCAAATTCAGCTGGAGTTTGGTTCTCCGGAAAAATCTGTCACCGGGGACAAGTAGCTTTCTTTCTTCTTCCAAAACCTGTTCTCCAGAACATCCATAATTTTTTAATAAAAGATGGGGCCCAATGAAAATCACTTTGATATACAAGAGTATCCTTTGGACTAAGTTTACTCTTGGAATTGGTGGATTCACTGGGTCAAAACTCATTCTGGGGGAAGGTTGATCCAGTACACAATTTCCGATAAAATTGGATAAAGAAATTCCATCCACATAAACATGTGACATGTTGATTTGTATGGCACTGCAGATTTCACCAGTTTCCTCCCTCTTGATTTTGGGAATTAGCAGCATTTCCGATCGAGGTCGGCTGTCCCATGCCTGTCGTGCAGTGTCTTCTATCATCGAGAACATTTCAGATTCCGTATAAATTTGCTGTGGATTCACAACATTGGGGCAAAGCCGGACATGGTGATTTATGTCGAATGATTCCCGTTTATCTTCAAAACAGTGAAATCCAAATTTTTCCACAACTGCGTGAAATAAAAGTTTATATGGAATATTCCAGTCTTTGTGAGTTGCTTGAAATATTTGATAGAATCCTGGCCCGAAGCTTGTTTAAATCACAATTCTCTTCACAAATATAACGAAATTCACATTCATTGTGTTTGGATAGATATTTGAGGAAGGAATGCATCTTCTGCTGGCACAAGAAAGTACCTTCTTTTAAAACAAAACGAAAACCAGTGACAAAACATTACGCCACAAAATCAATAAAGAAGAGGAATGCAAAATAGCAGTAGAGCTAAATAAAAAATTATGAAATTTTTAAAGGTTTTTATAAATTCGGGAACACTAAAACTGGTGGTATTTATCTTTGCCACTTTTATAAAGGTGACAATGTAATTTTCTTCTGGTATGCTTCCTACTTCTTTCTTGGAATAAAAGTTGAAACTGATTTTAGACTAACGAATTACCAACGCTTTTATTTCTATCTCAGTTCTTACAAAAACCATTGTATGTGTGCGTCAGCACCAATCCATTCGGAGAGAGAACAAAGAATGGTTGATTATATCTGACAAATCTATTTTATTTTCAAGAATTGCACAGTAACCAGTTTTCATTGAGATCATTCGACATTATTACCAGACGAAAATTCCCAGCAACTGCCATTTGGATCCAGAGATACGTTCATATAACGAGCCGGCTCAAGATAACTTTTAAAGACAAAATAAAAAGTCAATCCCAGTCTCAGTTTGAGCTGATTGGGATTCAGATTAGTGCAATATTTCATCTGAAAGTGATCCGGTTTTTCTTGTTTAAGTTTACATCAAACACGAGCTTTGATGCACACGACTTTTCAGTATTCAATTCAATCGCTTCAATATTCTGGTCAGGAAGATCATCAATTTTCATTATTTATTAATTTAAATTTCTTATCTATTAATTCTATATGAATTTTAAGCCAATTGCCTTAGAAAGTATTGAAACGACGAGAGATGACATACGAGAAATGATTGATTTTCATCCGACAAGCTACAACTTCATGAAAGGGAGAATTTGTTTTGAGAATTTCCAGAAGATTTTCAGGCCTAGATCCCTTGCTCTCTTAATGCGCAAACTATGTTCACTTACTTTATAGAAAGTTGCTCAATACATACGTGAAAATTGGTTTGCTTACGCAACAAGATGTTGAATTGGGTTTAGAATGTTAAAACAAGGTTATACAACGTAATTCCTTCTTGTTGAGTAGAATTGGTAATGGATATTATCTCAACTAGAGTCTACTTCCATAAGGAATGAACAAAGTATGCGTTTCGTAAGATGGTTTACGTCAAACCGTATTTGGCATAGCAGAAAAGTAACCTTCACGCAAATTCTTTCCAGTTTTATGATGTTTGTTAGTTATAGACTGAATGATTGATGGATTTCCTGAAGATGGTTTTTCAGAACTGATGAAAGTTATAGATTAAACGCAAACAAGTCCAGTAAATCATGTAATTTGGTGCGAGGTGGCAGCACACAATCGTTCTTTTCCAGAATTAAATAAGTTAATTAGCGTGAATATATTAAAAATGAATGAGCAAATTTCCCGTTGAACGGAGATCAACTTCAGTGAATAACTCAATAATGGTCGGATCTCATTCGTAGCAACAGGTCTCGGTTGTCTGGGTAGTAAACGACTTTTCAAAGGGCTTCAATGCCCTTCTGGAAGAATCAGAATGCTTCCTGATTTGGATAAGATGTTTGAATCAAATGGTTGGTAGTTTCCCATGAGAATATCCGTCTTTCCGATTCTTTGACCGTACTCTGACATACTCCATTTCTGTTGTTGTGTTCCCATAAATAAAAGTCAACATGAAAACTTCTTTTGCTTTACACATGTCAAATTGCGATTTGCAATCATTAGCTGGAAATAATCAAACAAGAAACAAATCTGTTCTTTGAGAGATGATGGAAGGTTCATGGCTATCAACACTTACTTACGAAGACAGGTCTGTGGAAATTGCTGTGGAAATCTGATAAAATCAAGACGACTCGCTGCAACCAATCCGATTATGACGATGATGATGATAAACTTGTATAATATTGAAGCCTTCCAGAACAAGCTCCGATTTGACACCATCCATGCTAGTCTTCAGACTAGCGCTATATTTTACCTCACTAATGCGTTGAAGAAGTGGTTGAAAAAGTAATTTTATCTTTATTTTCACTTTCGTTGTGTTAACTTTACCAATATATAATTAAAACATTTATGGTGCCTAAAACATTATTTAATACATTGAAATCGATAAGTCACATTTAAAAACTAATACTGATATATTATGTTCTAGTATTAAAATGACCATATATTCTTGTGTTGTTATTTGAGTTATTTTAGATGCGAGCAGTTTGCGTAATACTTCAACTCATTTTCAATTCTTCAATAAATTCATACAGGTCTTTCGGTACTTGAACAATTCCGAATCCTCATCACTTCAACAATTTGTCCAAAAACCGCTTCAGTAGTCAGCTCATGCGGATCATTGGAATGACTTGGGAAAACATGAGAGAAGTGATTGAATGTCGCGCCGACGAGCTTTTCTAAAATGGATAAAAGTTCTGACTCATATTTATTTCCAATGAGAATGTCTGGCCCTCTGTTCATTAGTATACATATTTATAGTGACTTGCTCCATTCCCTCGGATTGTTGTTTTATCCATACAATACAGAGTGTCATTTCTGCTCTACAGACTAAGAGATGTTGAATTGAATTTTGTGTTCACTATAAGCAGATTTCCAACGTAACTCTTTGCTTTGATTGGATCGGATGAATACTATCTTAATTTGCATTATCACTCCCAATAAGAAACAACGTTGTTCACAACATAGGAGTGCATGGAGTGAGAAAACCACGTTCATTTGGTTTGGACAGAATAATTTAAGTATGTGCCCGAAGGATTTTTCAGCGCTGATGGTATTCTTAGATTAAAAATCAACAATTCCGCAGAGAATAACTAGTCAATAGCAGCATCAGATTTATAGTAGTTGACCTCAGTTGCCTTGATTCCAGCTCTAGTTGTTTGGACCATTAATTTGCTTGAAAATCAGAGGGTTTATCTGAAAATTTTTGAGTTAGTTCCCTAATTTTTGCCTCAGACTCAAGTATCCCTCACTTGATCAAAGTAGAGGCAAACGTAGTGCTCGAATCTCTATGGAAATGAATGAAAAAATTCTCATTCTTTTCCATGACAAAGAACTTGAAATACAATGACCTTGAATGAAATGGAAATGAAGGATTTGAAAGATCGTTAAAATTGAAAATTGAATTTGACAGATACTTATTCAAGTGATAGTGTTACCTAATGTCATTTACATTTTCACAAACCAGTCACATAATGTCATTAACTAATATTTAATCAAAAACAATTATTAACAATTTTGCAGTTTAATCTACTTTCAAATCATTTGAACATGAGAAAATGTTTTTCAATATTGAAAAAAACCATTCTTCGACTCAAATTTAATTAAATATTGTAAAAAATGATTTTTGTCAATCATTACCTTTGAAAAATATTTTTAATACAACCTGACACGTTTCCTCTGATACCTTGCGAGACATATGGACTCGGTTTTAAAACAATGTGAATATGATCCATCTAGCTTACACTACTTCACCGCGAGATAAGTATCCTCAATTCAGATTTTTCAATCGTTTACACGACCTTTCAAGATCTCACTTTCAACATTTCACTATCAAGTACATCATTATCTTCAAAGTTCTTTGTCATGGAAGAATCGACCAACTCTGTTTTCATCTCAATTTCCATGAAAAGATCTTCGAGCACTACGTCTGCTCTCACTTGTGACCTCAATGAGGGATACTTTGAGTCTCCGAGCCCAACTTTAGACACTAACTCAAAATATTTTCAGATAAACCCTCTCATTTTCAAGCAATTAATGGTCCACAACTAGAGCTGAACTCAAGGCAATGAGGTCAACTACTATAAATCTGATGCGCTAGACTAGTTAATTCTCTGTCGAATTGTGATTTTAATCTAAGAATACCATCAGCGCTGAAATCCCCTTCGGCACATACTTAAATTATTTCTGTCCAAACCAAACTGAACGTGGTTTTTCTCACTCCATGCACTCCTATGTTTGAACAACCGTTGTTTCTTATTGGGAGTGATAATGCAAATTAAATAGTTATTCATCACGATCTCAATCAAAAGCAAAGAGTTACGTTGGAAAATCCTCTTATAGTGAACACAAAATTCAATTCAACATCTCTTAGTCTGTAGAGCAAATGACACTCTTGTATTGTATGGATAAAACAACAATCGAGGAACTGGAGCAAAGTCACTTATAATATGTATTTACTAAGAACAAGGAGTCCATGCCAGACATTCTCATGTGAAATTATCAGAACTTTTATCCATTTTAGAAAAGCTCGTCGGCGACCATTCAATCACTTCCTCATGTTTTTCCCAAGTCATTCCAATGATCCCCGCATGAGCTGACTACTGAAGCGGTTTTTGACAAACTCTTGTGAATGATGTGAGGATTCGGAATTGTTCAGTTACGCCGAAAGAACCTGTATGAATTTATTGAAAGAATTTTGAAAAATGAGTTGACCAGTATTACGCAACTGCTCCCATCCAAAATAACTCAAATAACAACACAAGAATATATGTCACTTTTAATTACTAATCATATATATTCAGTTATAGTTTTTAAATGTATTATCATGTAATGATTAAATAAATGTTTAGCACCAAAATGTTTTAATTATATATTGGTAAAAGTTAACACAAACGCAGTGAAAATAAAGAAAAATTACTTTCAACCACTTCTTCAACGCATTAGTGAGCTAAAAATATAGCGCTAGTCCTGAAGACTAGCATGGATGGTGTAATCGGGCTTGTTCTGGAAAGGCCTTCAATATCTATACACAGTTTATCATCAATCATCGTCATCAATCGCGATGGTTGCCAGCGATCGCGTTCTTATTTTATCAGATTTCCACAGCAATTCGGCAGCAGACCTGTCTTCGTATATAGTGTTGATAGCCCATGAACCCTTCCATCATCTCTCAAAGAACAGATTTGTTTCTTGTTTGATTTACTTTCCAGCTAATGATTGCAAATCGCAATTGGACATGTGTAAAGCAAAGGAAGTTTCTCCATGTTGACTCTTATTCTATCGGAACATCAACAACAGAAATGCAGAGTATGTCAGACGTCAAAGATTCGAAAGACGCGAATATTCCTCATGCGGGCAAATCTTACCAACCCATTTGATTCAACTCTTACCAAATCCCACGAAGCATTCCTGATTCTTCCAGAACCGGGCATTGAACCCTCTCTGAAACAGTCGTTACTTACCCAGGACAGCCGGAGACCTGTTGCTTCACAATGAGCATCGACCATTTATTGAGTTATTCACTTGAAGTCTGATGCTCCGTTCAACGAGCGAAATTTGCTGCATTCATTTTTAAATATTCACGCTAATCTAACTTATTTAATTCCTGCGACAAAAAAGATTGTTGCTCCGCACCTCCGCACCACAATTAGCATGATTTACGGACTGTGCGTTTACTATAACTTTCATCATTCTGAAAAAACCATCTTTCAGCAAATCCCATCATATCATTCATCTATAACTAACAAACATCACTAAAACTTGCGCAAAGTAATTTGCCGTAATGTTATCTTTCTGCTATGCCCAAATACGGTTTGACGTAAACCATTCTACGAAACGCATACTTTTCATTCCTTATGAAGTAGACTCTAGTTCTGAGATTCAATATCCCAATTACCAATTCTACTCAAAAGCAAGGAATTACGCTTGTATAACTTGTTTTAACTTCTAAACCCAATTCAACATCTTTTTGTTGCGTAAGCAAACAATTTTCACGTATGTATTGAGCACACTTTCTATAAAAAGTAAGTGAACATAGTTTGCTCATTAAGAGCAAGGGATCTAGGCTGAAAATCTTCTGGGAAATTCTCAAAACAAATTCTCCCTTTCATGAAGTTGTAGCTTGTCGGATGAAAATCAATCATTTCTCGTATGTCATCTCTCGCCTCGTTTCTACTTTCTAAGACAATTGGCTTAAAATTCATATAGAATTGATAGAAAAAATTTAAATTAATACAATAATGAAATTGATCTCTCCTGACCAGAATATTGAAGCGATTGAATTTGAATACTGAAAGTCGTGTGCATCAAAGCTTCGTTTTGATGTAAACTCAAACAAGAAAAACCGGATCACTTTCAGACTTCAATATTGCACTAATCTGAAACCCAATCAACTCAAGTTGAGACTGGGATTGACTTTTTATTTGTCTAAAAACCAAGTTATTTTAAGGCAGCTAGTTATATGAACGTATCTCTCGATGCAAATGGCAGTTTGCTGGGAATTTTCGTCTGGTAATGATGTCGAATGATCTCAATGAAAACTGGTTACTGAGCAATTCTAAAAGCAAGCTGTTGTCTTAAAATAAAAGATTTATCAAATATAATCAACCATTCTTTGTCTTGGAATGAATGGTGCTGACGGTATGCATACAATGGTTTGTAAGAGCCCGAGATTGAAATAAAAGCGTTGGTATTTCATCAGTCTAAAATCAGTTTCAACTTTTATTCCAAGAAAAAGTATGTAGCGCACTAAAAACAAAATAAACATTGTCACATTTTAAAATGGTTAAGATAAATACTCCCAGTTTTAGTGTTCCAAATTCATAAAAAGTTTCATAATTTTTTATTTGACTCTACTAATTACTCTCCTTCCTCTAATTTATTGATTTTGTGGCGTAATATTTTGTTACTGGGTTCGTTTGTTTTACAAAGGAAGGTACTTTCTTGTGCCTGCAGCAGATGTATTCCTTCCTCAATATCTATCCAAACACAATGAATGTGAATTTCGTTATATTGTGAACGAGAATTGTGATTTAAAACAAGCTTCGGGCCAGGATTCTATCAAATATTTTCAACCACCGACAAAGACTGGAATATTCCATATAACCTATTATTCCACGCGTTGTGGAAAAATTTGGATTTAATTGTTATAAAGATAAAACGGAATCATTCGAGATTAATCACCATGTCCGGCTTTGCCCAATGTTTTGAATCCACAACAAATTATTCGAACCTGAAATGTTCTTGATGATAGAAACCACCGCGTTCAAGAATGGGACAACTGTCGACCACGCTGGGAAATTTTGCTAATTCCAAAAATTAGAAGGGAGGAAATGTCAAATCTGCCAGCGCGATAGCATAAAAGTTTCTCATGGCTGCTGGATGGAATTTCTCCAAAAATTTCATCAGAAACTGCGTTGTTTGATCACCCTGTCCAAAATTAAGTGTTGACCCAGTTAATCCTCCAATTCCACGAGTAAGTTTGCTCCAAAGAATTCTACTGCACATTAAGGTGTTTTTTCGTTGGACCCCACATATTCTTAAAAATCTGGATGTTCAGAAGAACAAATTATGCATGAAGAAGGAATGCTAACGGCTCCTAACAAGTTTCTGGGTAGAAACCAAAATTCACCTAACCTTGAAATGATGAAAACAAATCCGGAAAACTTTTAATTGTTCTACACAAGCAGTTTTCCATTCTGCATTTAATCGAGCTTTGAAAAAAATCACAAAAAGAAAAAATTATCCAATTCCTCCGGAAGTTTTGGGTGCGCTTTCAGTTGTTCTGTTTCCATATCCCAATGAATATCCACAAAATAGAGCCCTTTTATTTATTTTGCAGTCTAGCAAGCAGGTCTTCAATTCCAATTGCATTAAATCAGCTAATAAAAGGGCTCTATTTTGCGGATATTCATTGGGATATGGAAACAGAACAACTGAAAGCGCACCCAAAACTTCCGGAAGGAATTGGTAATCTTTCCTTTTTGTGATTTCTTCAGAGCTCCGTTAAAAGCAGAATGGAAAACTGCTTGTGTAGAACAATTAAAGGTTTTCCGGATTTGTTTCATCATTTCCAAGGTTAACTGGATTTTGGTTCTACCCAGAAACTTGTAGGAGCCGTTAGCATTCTTCTTCATGCATAATTTGTTCTTCTGAACATCCAGATTTTTTAAGAATATGTGGGGTCCAACGAAAAACACCTTAATGTGCAGTAGAATTCTTTGGAGCAAACTTACTCGTGGAATTGGAGGATTAACTGGGTCAACACTTAATTTGGACAGGGTTGATCAACAACGCAGTTTCTGATGAAATTTGTTGGAGAAATTCCATCCAAGCAGCCAGGAGAAACTTTTATTGCTACGCGCTGCAGATTTGACCAGTTTCCTCCTTCTTTATTTTGGAATTAGCAAAATTCCCAGCGTGGTCGACAGTTGTCCATTCTTGAAAACGCGTGTTTCTATCATCAAGAACATTTCAGGTTCCGAATAAATTTGTTGTGGATTCAAAACATTGGGGGCAAAGCCGGACATGGTGATTAATCTCGATGATTCCCGTTTATCTTTATAACAATTAAATCCAAATTTTTCCACAACCGCGTGAATAATAGTTATATGGAATATTCCAGTCTTTGTCGTGGTTGAAATATTTGATAGAATCCTGGCCGAAGCTTGTTTAAATCACAATTCTCGTTCACAAAATATAACGAAATTCACATTCATTGTGTTTGGATAGATATTTGAGGAAGGAAATACATCTGCTGCAGGCACAAGAAAGTACCTTCCTTTGTAAAACAAACGAACCCAGTAACAAATATTACGCCACAAAATCAATAAAATTAGAGGAAGGGAGAGTATTAGTAGAGTCAAATAAAAAATTATGAAACTTTTTATGAATTTGGGAACACTAAAACTGGAGTATTTATCTTAACCATTTTCAAAAATGTGACAATGTTTATTTTGTTTTTAGTGCGCTACATACTTCTTTCTTGGAATAAAAGTTGAAACTGATTTTAGACTGATGAAATACCAACGCTTTTATTTCAATCTCGCTCTTACAAAACCATTGTATGCATACCGTCAGCACCTAATTCATTCCAAGAACAAAGAATGGTTTGATTATATTTGATAAATCTGTTTTATTTTAAAGACAACAAGCTTGCTCTTAGAATTGCTCAGTAACCAGTTTTCATTGAGATCATTTGACATCATTACCAGACGAAAATTCCCAGCAAACTGCCATTTGGATCTAGAGATACGTTCATTTAACGAGCTGCCTTAAAATAACTTGGTTTTTAGAACAAATAAAAAGTCAATCCCAGTCTCACTTGAGTTGATTGGGTTTCAGATTAGTGCAATATTGAAGTCTTGAAAGTGATCCGGTTTTTCTTGTTTGAGTTTACATCAAAACGAGCTTTGATGCACACGACTTTCAGTATTCAATTCAATCGCTTCAATATTCTGGTCAGGAAGATCAATTTCCATTATTTTGTTAATTTATATATCTTGTCTATTGATTCTATATGAATTTTAAGCCAATTGACTTAGATCGTATTGAAACGACGCGAGAGACATACGAGAAATGATTAATTTTCATCCAACGAGCTACAACTTCATGAAAGAAGAATTCGTTTTGGGAATTTCCCAGGAGATTTTCATGCTAGATCCCTTGCTCTTGGTGAGCAAACTATGTTAACTTACTTTTTATAGAGTGCTGCTCAATATACGTGAAAATTAGTTTGCTTACGCAACAAAGATGTTGAATTGGGTTTAGAAAGTTTAAAAAAAGTTAACAACGTGATGACGTGATTCTTCTGTTTGAGTAGAATTGACATGTGATATTATCTCAAAAGAGAGTACTATTTCCATAAGGAATCAACTGTTGAAAAAAGGAATTTGTTTCGTAAGATACTTTACCTCAACTAGTATTCGGCGTAGCAGAAAGTAATAATGACGCATATGTGATAATGGTTGAAGGATGTTCACAGAATCATGTAATTTGGTGCGAGGTGGCAAACACACAGAATGATTTTTCCAGAATTAAATTAGTTCACTCGCGTGAATATATTAAAATGAATGAGCAAATTTCACATTGAACGGAGCTCCACTTCAGTGAATAACTCAATAATTGTTGGACCTCATTCATAGCAGAGTAAACGGTTGTTCCGGGTCGCAAACGACCTTGCAAGGGCTTCAGTCCCTTCTAGGAGAGTCAGAATGCTTCCTGATTTGGCTAAGATGTAAGACTCAAAGAATCAGTCCAGTTTTTTGAAACTTCACCATGTTAAAGGTCAGAAAGGTGGCAGAATCGTGCTATCCACACAGTAGCAGTGTTTGCCTACCTAGCTGCAGCGGTTATACCAGAGTAAATGTAAATCTCCAAAGATCAACAGGTGGTTAGCATTCTTAGCTTCATTTCATACATCCACCCTATTATTTTAGAGGGGGTAGCTATCCATGAGAATATGTCTATCGATTATTTGTCATGCTGACATACTCCATTTCTGGTGTTGTGTTCCATAAGTAAAAGTCAAAATGAAACTTCCTTTGCTTTACACATGGTAAATTGCGGTTTGCAATCGCTAGCAGGAAAGTAATCAAACACGATACAAACCTGTTCTTTGAGAGATGATGGAAGCTCAAGTCTATCATCACTTACTTACAAAGACAGATCTGTGTAAATTGCT